>JAOXJJ010000614.1:6060-18464 GCA_025769935.1 Phoenix roebelenii
GCATCTACAACTATGCCATTATCTTTTGATTCCTTCCAATTTTACCCCTTATATCAATTTTAAAGGGCTATTCTATCACTTCTTATATTTTAAAAAATTTGGGGTTATTACATGAACCCTTACCCACCTAGGTCCTTACATTATGTGCCATCAAAGACTTGAATGTGAACTCTCTAGTTGCTAAGCTAAGGTGTGTGATCACTAGGGTAAGCTTACTCTGCTAGTAACTCGGTTCAAAAGTTAAAAGACCAAGTTCTTCATTGCTTGACATATGGGGGGCACCTAGGATTCCTTTGACATCCTGTCATTATGCAACCTTGCAATTGTTCTTAGTGCTACAAAATACACATTTAATTCTAGATCATGTTTGGTAGTTTAAGAGTCAAAGCAAATTATACATAGATTACCTCTCAGATCCTAATGATTACCCAGGAATATCCTGATGTGTCTGAGGCATGTTACCAACTTCCATGTTTGTGCAAACAAATTCACTATGCCAAGGCCTGCCTTCAATACATCTTTCACTCAAAAAATATTATAATATGAGAATTAGGATTGTCGACACCATGTTTACATCCTAATTAAATCCTTAAGGGTCTGTTTGGATGATTGATCTAAAAATTTTATAGGAATCGTGGGTTGAGCCAGTATAACTAACAAGATTCTCTTTTTTTTTCTCTCTGTGAGATTCAGGGTGGTCCACTTCAAAGCTATTTATAGCAATTATGAATATAGGCCAAGCCTGGCGTGTATATGATAGGTCTCAGTCAAAGAGAGAAAATGAGAGGGAACGAGAGAGGTGACGATGAATGGGATGAGATAAAAAAATGCTTTAAGTGGTAAAACTCTACTTCGGGTGAGAGCAACCCATTACACTCGGAATAAATAAGAGAAAAACCATGCTAAACCTTCTCTCCTCCCCTCCTTTAATTACCTACGTGATGCCTTGATAACTGACCGACCAAAAGATGGGCTATCCCATCGGTGAACTGTTCCCTGCTACCCACATCGTTGAAACTTGAAACCGTGTGCATGGTTCCCTACGAGATGCATGGCTCCCCATAAAGTCTGCCTTCCGTTCCTAGCTCCCAAGTTCCGAACGTCCTTCCGCTCCCTCCATCTTCGCATCGTGGCCATTGGTGGAGCGTCTTCCTTCCTCACCCAGCTTTGTCGTAGCAGCCTTCATTTCCTCCTACGAATCCGTGGCTGAGTCCCACGTGTCGAAGACTTGGTCGATGGCGACCAAGTAATGGGGGTTTGGCCTCCGTGCTCGTTGAGGCCTGATGAGAGGTTGGGGTCTGGTGAAGACTTATCATCACCCCTCCCTTCCACCGAAACTTTGTCCTCAAGGTTTTCTTTCGGATATGTGCTTTCAGCTGAGCATAGTCTTCCCAAGTGCAGTCCTCCTTCGGCAGAGAACGCCATTGCATAAGAAGTTTCTCAATGAACTTTCCTCCCTTCTTGACCCAGTGGTTGTCGAGGATGGTCTCTGGTTCCATCTCTAAACTTCCATCCTCACATATAGGTGGGGGACCTGCACACAATACTTGCCCCTCTCCAAGCTTATTCTTAAGGAGTGATACATGAAATACTGAGTGAACTCGAGCAGTCTTCGATAACACCAGCCGATAAGCCACCGAACCAATTCGCTCAATGATGCAATACGGTCTGAAGTACTTATGTGCGAGCTTTTGGTGAGCTTGACGGAAGATGGACTGCTGATGGTGAGGGGAAACTTTCAAAAACACCCACTCTCCTTCAGTGAAAGTGACTTCTCTCCTCCTCTTATTGGCATGCTGTTTCATACAGCATTGTGCCTTTTTTAGATTGTTCTTCAGCTCCCTCATTAGCTGGTCGCGGTCGACCAGGTTCCTGTCCATTTCATCGACGACTATGATGCCTTCCAAATACCGGGTAATGGAGGGTGGCACCCGCCCATACAATGCTTGGAAGGATGTCATCCTAGCAGCTGAATGTAAAGTGGTGTTATACCAGTATTTCTTCCAAGCTAATTTGGTTCCCATGTCTTTAGAAACTAGCTACATATACACCTTAAGTACTGCTCCACGCATCTATTTACTACTTCCATTTGGTTGTCAGATTACGGATGGTATGCCGTACTCATGTTGAGGGAGGTGCCTTGGAGCTTGAAAAACTCTCGCCAGAAGGCGCTCACGAACACAGGGGCCCGATCACTAATGATCGATCGTGCCATCCCTTGTAGTCGGGCCACTTGGTTTACGAATAGTTCCGCCACTCCCTTGGCCGTATACAGATGAGAAAGAGATAGAAAATGTGCATACTTGGTTTGTCGATCTACGACAACCAGTATCACATTCTTCCCTCTGGACCAAGGTAGGCCCTTGACGAAATCTAGAGAGATGTCCTCCCAAACCTGAGTTGGCATCGACAGTGGTTGCAACAGCCCCGCTGGAGCTTGGGCTTCATATTTATGTTGTTGACATACCACACACTCAACCACGAACTTCCTTATGCCCTTCTTCATCGATCCCCAGTGAAAAGGTTGAGAGATGCGTTTGTACATCCTCAACACTCCTGAGTGTTCGCCGACCTTGGTATTATGGTATTCACCCATTAGCTTATTTCTTAGTGGAGATCGAGACGGAATCACGATCTTGTCTTTGTAACATAAAATTCCTCCTTTGAGCTGGTAGTTCTTCATTCGTTCGGGCTCGGTTGCCAATTGCTGGATTTTCTGTCGCAAGTAGGGGTCTTCATTGTGGGTAGCTCGTATCTCCTCCCAAATGTCGAAGATCGGTCGACTAATGGCATTGAGCTCCATGGCGTTAGGTAGGCGAGATAGAGCATCCACTATCGTGTTTTATTTTCCGAGTTTATATATGGTTTCATATTCATATCCCAGGAGCTTGGCCACCCACTTCTGCTGCTCCAGCGTACTCACACGTTGCTCCCAGAAATGCTGCAAACTCTTTTGATTTGTTTTTATTTGGAATCTCATTCCCAGCACGTAGGGCCTCCATAGTCGCACTGCCTCCATGATCGCCAGCAACTCCTTAGTGTAGGTTGACCACCCCTTTTTCGCTACACCCAGTGCCTTAATCATGTAAGCTATGGGTCTCCCATTTTGTGTGAGTATCGCCCCGATTCCTCTATCCGAAGCATCTGCTTCGATAACGAACGTATCTGAAAAATTTGGAATGGCGAGCACTAGAGTTGTCGTCATGGCTTGCTTCAATTGGTGGAGTGCTTGTTCAACCTTGGAACACCATGAAACTACCCCTTCCTCAATAGCGATGTCAATGGTGCAACAATAATGTCGTAATCCTTGACGAACTTTCAGTAGTACCCCATCAGGCCAAGAAAGCCCCGTAGCTCTGTCACTTATAGATTTAATCTTTGTTACATCGACCTCTGCCCCGTTAGCCGAAACAATGTGGCCAAGGTACTCAACTTGCCATTGCCAAACAAACACTTAGAAGGCTTAAGATAAAATTGATGTTTAGCAGGAATCTTAAGTGTTATATCCAGATGAGTTAGATGCAATTCCTATGAGGCACTATAAACTAAGATATCCTTAAAGAAAACTAGGACAAACTTACGTAAATATGAAAATAGAATTCATGGCCGCCTAAAATGTTGACGGAGCGTTGCACAGCCCAATGGGCATTACCAGGTATTCGAAATGGCTATTATGGGTGCGAAAAGCCGTCTTTGGAATGTCTTCAAGATGAACACGGATCTGGTGATAGCCTAACTTGAGATCGATCTTGGAGAAGTAGCATGCTCCATGGAGTTTATCGAGCATATCATCAATGGTTGGAATGAAAAATCTATCCTTGATGGTAGCTGCGTTGAGTGCTCAATAGTCTGTGCAAATTCTTCAGGTACCGTCCTTCTTCTTCATGAGCAGCACTGGAGAAGGGGCTCTGGCTCTTCCAAATGATCCCCGTTCCCAACATGTTAGTCACGGGGCGTTCAATTTCATTTTTTTGGTAATAGGCATACTGATACGGTCGTACGTTGATCGCTGAAGTTCCTTCTTGTAGGGGTATTCGGTGGACAAATGCCCGCTCCAGAGGCAATCCCCGTGGTTCTTCAAAGAGTGTAGAGTACCGATCCAGAAGCTGCTAAAGCTCTGGGAACTATTCCTCAGCCTCAACTGTAGGTGGATGTCCGTCCCCTCCCCTGATGAATACAACAAATAGTTGCATTTTTTCTTTTATTCTCCATTGCATCTCTTGGGGATCTATTGCTTAGGCAAGTCTGTGCAGCTGCCCCGATATCTCACACCCCTAGCCGTCCCACCAGAACTTCATCGTCAACCGTTTCCAATTGTAGAGCACCAGACCAAGCATTTTCAACCATTGTATGCCTAGAACAACATGCAATCCTACAAAACGGCAGAGTGTTGAAAGTTACCAGGAACTTCAGACCGTGCAGCTCACCTCCACTGAACGAAACAACTCCTGACAGTGGAGAGTTTCTCCATTTGCAATGCAAACTCCAAACCTCTCGGTGGCATCAACGGGTAGTTGGAGCAGCCAGGCCATGTGCTCAGGATGATTAATGGGTGTCCTCAGATGTGAGCTATTAGGATGATTAATGGGTGTCATCGGATGTGAGCTATTACTCGCATCATTTTCGGTCCGCTCTATCCTGTTAACGCATGTAGGGAGATCATTGATGGCATGTTGTCGTCAGGCTTGTCCTCACCATAGTGTTCCCATTCTCCGTCGTTAACTCCTTCCAGATACTCTTTGCAATTTGCTTCTATCAAGTGAACCTGCGGGGTCTTGCATTGATGCCCCAGAGTAAACCGCTCGTTACACTTAAAGCAAAGCCCACGCTCCCATCGTTGCTGCATCTCCTTCCAAGTGATGCAATGGATTGGCATCAGAGCTGGAAGGCGTGGGAGCAGAAGAAATTCTTGGCCCGCCGGAAGTGCGCAGTCCAATGCTTCGGGAGGCATTCCGCTTCTGATCTACCTTTCCTCCCTCATGCGGGCAACCATGATGGCCTCCCACATAGAATGAGGTTGCCTCATGCGCACCTCCTTTAATATCTCTTTTTTGAGCCCTCCGACGAAAGTTCTGATCAACGCATCTTGCGGTCACCCACGGACTTGGTTGGCCAGCTTTTCAAACTCCTGCTGGTACTTCCTTACTGCCCCTTCTGCTGAATACGTGACAACTTCTCATTGATGTTGATGCATTCATTGGGTCCAAACTGAGCCAACAGTTCCTTCTCAAACGACCTTCAGGTGATTACGAACCCCTTGTCCCGGTATGCTAGTCGTAACCACTGCCACCAGTGGTTAGCTTCTTCATCCAAATAGAATAAAGCTGTGGATACTCGCCGGTTGGCCGGAGTACCCTGGCTATCGAAAAATTGCTCCGCTCTGTCGAGCCACACGATCGGATTGTCCTCGATGAACCGCGGAAAATTCATTCTCGGGTGTCCTTGGCTCCCGACGTTGTCCTCCAAGCACCCATGCCACCCTCCTATGGTGAAGAGGGAAGTGAAGTTGGCGTCTCCAGCAGTGGTTGTTACTGAATTGAGATCTGGAGGTTTCAGATGGCCTCTAGAATCTCAGTGAAGCGCCCCTCCACTCACAGGTCCAAGCCGCGAAGCTCCTCTTATACAATGCCCATTTCAGCTTCCAACCGTCCGATCCATTCTTTGTTCGATATCCTCTGGCTCTGATACTAGTTGATAGGTCCCAGCCAGAGAGAGAGAATGAGAGGGAACGAGAGAGAAGGTGATGATGAATGGGATGGGATGTGAGAGCAACCCATTACACTCGGAATAAACAAGAGAAAAACCATGTTGAACCTTCCCTCCTCTCCTCCTTTAATTCCCTACGTGATGCCTTGATAACTGACTGACAACAAGATGGGCCATCCCATCGGTGAACTGTCCCCGCTACCCACATCATTGAAACCATGTGCATGGTTCCCCACGAGATGCATGGCTCCCCACGAGGTCTGCCTTCCGCTCTCAGCTCCTAAGTTCCGAACGTCCTTCCGTTCCCTCCGTCTTCGCATCGTGGCCATCGGCGGAGTGTCTTCCTTCCTTACCCAGCTTCATCATGACAGCCTTCATTTCCTCCTGCGAATCCATGGCCGCGTCCCACGTGTCAAAGACTTGGTCGATGGCAACCAAGTAACGAGGGTTTGGCCTCCATGCTCGTTGAGGCTTGGCGAGAGGCTGGGTCTGGTGAAAGGCTTATCAGTATACTGGTTGTACTAGCCTAATCCATGAATTTTATAGTATTTCTAGCCCAATCATCCAAGCATGCCTAAGAAGGATGTATCTCATAGTAGAGGCGGTTGGCTCCACTTTTGCCTCTTGAACGAATCTTTCCTCCTATCTTGTAGACCGATAAGAAGGTGAACTAACACCAGCACCAATAAGCTGCCACTTCAAATTTCCAACCCATCGAACCAGACTGGTGACAAGAAAGCCAACAACCAAACTACCCAGCAGCCTAGTCATGCGAACACCTACAAACTCCACCAACCCTCTCTGCTATAAATACCAAACCATTACTCTCTTCTGCTCATCGCAAACTCAAGCCTTTAGCTCTTTTCTTTGAACAGCTTGCCAGGAGATCTCATAAAACCATGGCTTCAAACACTTTCCTGTCCTCCTTGTCCATCCTCATTGCACTTTTGTTCCTTAGCAACTGCCAAGCAGCTCGCCATCTATTGGATACTCCAGAGGTGGAGTCTCCGCCGCATCCAACGATCCCAACCCTCCCTAAGCCAGAGCTCCCCTCACTGCCCGACATTCCAACTCTACCCAAGCCTGAGTTGCCACCGATGCCAGAGGAGCCGGCTGTGCCAAAGGTTGAGCTGCCACCATTACCGGAAATCCCAAAGGTCGAACTGCCTCCCAAGCCTTCCATCCCAAGCCTTCCATCCCAAGCATCCCGAAGGTTGAACTGCCTCCTAAGCCTTCCATCCCAGACTTCCCAAAGGTAGAACTGCCTCCAATGCCTACCATTCCGAAGGTCGAATTGCCTCCTAAGCCCACCATCCCTGAATTATTCCATTCCCAGCACTGTGCACTCTCCAGCCCATGCAACTACTAGCCCATGATGGACACTTTGCATGGCATCCTAATTATTAATGTATGAGGTCATGGAAGTAAATGTGGACCATTAGCTCAGCTGGTTTTCAAAGGAGTCGGTGCTCGGGACTTGGGAGTCATCTATATTCTTAGCGTCTTATATTCTTCCTTTTATTTCCTTGTTTGGGATCATTGGCTTATTATTTTTACTTTGGGTTGGTTTGTGAGCATTTGGATGGTTTGTACTTTATTTCATTGTATTCCAGACTCTGTTCAGGAGTATCTTATACGAATGAAATTACTTTTCCATATGTTCGGCCTTCAAAATGATCGTTGAAATGAATATCAAAGCAGCACCTCTCTCTCTCTCTCTCCCCCTCCCTCTGAGGTTCTTAATGCGTCGACCCATGATACAGTAGCATAGTATCTACAATCTACTCAGTATCTACTTTAGAAATTAGATGATATGGTGTCCCACGCTACACAGAGGAAGTGCCACATTATCATGTAAAGAGATGAAGTTAGCCAACCCTGTTCAAAAGATTAAGAAGAAAAGCTTCAGTGCTTGGCATTTGCAGGCGGCTCAGAATTCCTTGGCATATTTCTGCTATCATGGCTGATTTCTGTTACCGGGCCGAGTTGAGCTCGGGCCGGGCTCTACAACAGAAATTAGGCTCGATGGCTATGCCCAGGCTCGACTGTCGGACTTAAATTTTTGTCCAAGCTCGATCCGACTTTATAAATCTAGTTATAGGCCCGTCTAGCCCGGTCCGACTCGATAAGCCCGACCCGACAGGCTCGTTTTTTTTTTTTTGTTTGGAATCTGGAAATGAGCAAGAATGGCCTCACCAGGCCCGATCCGATTTTTTTGGTCAGGCTGCTTTTCTTGCCCAGGCCCGACCCATGGGCCTTTTTTTAATGCCCAAGCCCGAAAAATTTTGAGCCGGGCTGGGCGGGCCAGAAGGCCCGTGATCAGCTCTATTCCTATACTACCAAACACCATTTTATCGAATTTTAGGTCATGCTTGGACATGCAAGAGATGAAACCGCAGAGTGCCTCTCAATGCCTCACCTAGGAACATTCTGATATGATCGCAACCAGAAGCAACAGTAATCGAACGCTCGATCAGACTTATTTTTGCACTTGATGTTTATGCCAACAAATTCGCCATTCCAAGGTCTGCCTTCAGTACCTCTTGTGCTTACAAAAATAATTATAGTATGCCAATTAGGATTCACGGCACCGCATTCACATTCTAAACTCCAATGAAGGATGATAAATCTCATTGTTGTTAATTTGTTAGATTCTTTTTTTTTCTCATTAATACTCTGAATACCATCAGTCTTCTGCGAATGATTAAAATGTAATAAATCGTAGGCCAATCAACTTCATATCTTTATCTGGGCGTGTGCCCGGTCACCAAAGGTTGAAATGGAACGGGACGTGTGAACCAATCAAGAACAGTGAATATGGAGAACTAGTTAAAAACTTGACTTAAAGATATCGACTAGCCGATCGAGAAGCCCAAGTTGATAAGGTGATATGATGCTAATATCCCTAACAGGCTATCTAGCCAAAAGCAAGTTGACCGAAGCAACCGGATTGCATCTACCAATGCTCAGCCGGACCCAACATGGCTACCAGATCAATGGAGTAAGACATGGTTAATGTCAGGAAAAAATGGTAGGATGAACTCAAAGAAGAGCAAGCAGGATTGATTTATAAAGACTAGACATGCTTTTCCAAGAAGTATGGATAAGATCTTAATTAATGTTAGAATTTCTTGGGCAGTGCACATGCCATCTGGCAATATGGGATATGCATTAGTGTGGGACGTGTGCACTGGCGGATTCAACTCGGGGGATCAGAAAAAGGCACGAACAGAGTACCTAGAGAAAGATAATAATGATATATCAGCAAATGGAAGAAAAATCAGTCATCGGATCAAGATTCTAATTACAGGATTTTGGTGGATCAACTACCAAGTATATATGGTGATGCTGATATTGCATCAGCCTCTTAACCATCGAATACGAAATATTGGAGTCATTATTTACGCCATATCCTAACAACCTATGGAATTGTCGGAGACAAATGCCATGTGGATAAATCAAATAACCTGAATACCTTTAATGTAACATCGGACAGACTGAATGGGGTTCAGCTGAGGTAAGCCGAATGTTTGCAGGGAGAATAAGGGTGCAAGCCAAGCAACACAAGAACATCAAGTCTAGAGTTATCCCACTCTGGTGATATGATTACTAGATCTTTGGCTTGACCATAGTGGTCATGCAACATAAGAAGTGCATGAGTGGCTGCTGGAATAAGAAAAAGTAGGAGTATGGGATGTAACTACAAGAATAGCTAGAGATATGTGGAGGAAGATGAGGATAATTCTTGATGCTGGGAGCCAACGGTTACCTAACCATTTATAATTGCATTTTATCAATATGGGTATGTAACTCTAAGACTCCAATGGGATACGAATATCGCCACCCAAAAAAAAGTAAGCTCACCACCCGAGCAAGATTGCTAAAAGGATACAAAAAATCACCACCCAAAAGGATCTCACAAGAGATATAGAGCAAGAACCCGCCACCTATTGGAATCTGCCGAAGGATAAGAGTTTAAGAAAGGGTCAATTTAATCTCTTTCTAGTCAATTTAAGTCTGAAAATTTTATTAACATAAAAGGGTTTAAATTAGAAAACTTGGAACAACCCTCCAAGCATGGGTAATTAAAGTTTACTACTTTTCAACAACTAGTAGATAAGATTAATGCATCTAATTCTTAAAAAGATAAAAAATAAAGAAAAATACGAATTTCTGTAATATCACGCCAGCCTTGCAGAGTTTTCAGTAAAATTACCATAACTTCCTCTAGAAGACTCCAAATTGCATACCGTTTAATGCGTTGGAAACTAGAGACATAGAGCTTTCCAATGATATATAGCTTGCTAGCTAATTCATCCATAATCAATCCATAATTCAAATTCAAAAAATGATCTGGTCATTAGACTAGATAGTGGGTGGGTCTTGGGATTCACTAGGCTCAACAGGCGGATTCTCAAACACTCCTATGTCAGTCTATTACTTATCTTTTTGTTTAACTTTATTTTATCATTGCATTTATCTTTAATTTCTTTGCCTTAATTACCATGCTCTAACGTAGCTCATTCCTAACATATAGTCATAGCCCCGACTACAACTTATCTCCTCTTCCTTGCAGGTGGTACACCAGTAATGAAAGTCTTTGAAACTTAGGGTATCATAACCCATGCTATGAATTCTTTATACTCTTTTCTTTTCGGTATTGACACTGATGGGGCATACCAATATAGTTGTACAAACCTACTCAAGATGCATGCACTAGTTTCCCCCTCATAGAGAATTCAATGGCTTATAAATCCTAATTAACCTTTAAACTAGAATGATCCCAAGATTCCAAAATTTGATAATGAAAAGAAAGAAATACTTTAGGAATCAATCTAAATTTAGATTCCTAGAGCTATCATTAAGAGCTAAAGTATTCGTTGCATTGTAGCATCTGAGGAGCTGGGTAGTAAGATTATAAAATTTAGCATCCTGATGCACCCATTATCAACCAAATAAAACAAACTTTCTAGTTCATCTATCTTTTGAGGGTGTTTACACCCTATCTCAACAACTTAGTTGGAGGTTGTGGATAAGCATCATGTAGACAAAATTAGATGAAAGAAGATAAAAATCATGTGATCCTTGCTGAGCCAAATAAGGTTCGGCCACAAAAAAAATTACCTACGAAGATATATACTGAAGAGGTAGAATTCGGCTATGATAATGGAGAGCAGGCCAATAGAACAAGAGTTGGTTATAATAATCACAATACAATGCATATGAAATCAGATAGCTAGCAGAAGGAGAAGACTGAGATGATTGAATGGTCTCCAAGATATTCCGAAGTGCTGAAGACCTCACTATAGGCCAAATAAGGAGAGAGAGACAAGACATTGATAGTAACCACTAGAGTGGAAAGTTATTATATTTAGTACAAATAAGTTAGTATTATACTCTGAAAAAGATTCTTCGATGATCCAACTTATCAATGCATTTTGTCTTAGCTTAGCTTAACTCATCCGTAGTTTTCTATTTCAGAAGTGGTGTAAACTTAGATTTTTAATATCGTAGCTCAGGCTACACCTTTATACCTATCCAAATTTATTTTCTTCGAATAGTGGTATGATGGTAACAAAAATCCTTGGTGGTCTAGGCACCCTGTTCACATTCTAATTATATATCACTACAGGAAGATGGACCTTTTTCGACGCTTTTCTACCGACGCTAGGAGGAAGTGTCGGCAAAAAAGGTCACTGCCCAAACATTTGCCGACGCTTTAGTTAAGCGTCGGCAATGCTTAGGCATATATGATGTGTAAAAGCGTCGTCATAACTTTTTGGAATAGACAATGCTTAACTAAAGCGATTTCTCCCTCCTTAGGTAAATAACTATATATATTTGATGACTTTACATAATTATTATTTTGCACGAGTTAATAATTTTCATATTCCTAACTTCTAAAGTTTCTTTTTTTTTGTAGATTCCTGATACTTCAACAACTCGTAGAGATGATGATGGGGCTGAATCCGGTCCCTGATATTTTTTAGACTGTTATTTAATGAGTTTTATATGCATCTTTCTTATATTTTTCAAAATACATTTTAATTCTAAACTTATTATGTAAATTTAATCTTATATGACAATATGAATGTTTCGAATGATCCAAATGTTTGTCTTGATGTAAATGTAATGCAAGTTTATATTGCTATAATATGTTTCTTAATATGCATTTGTTTTTCTTTTTTTTTAAAAAAAATCCACTACCGACGCTTTAAAGCGTCGTTAAAAACCTCTTTGGCACCACACCATGGCCGACGCTTTCATAGCGTCGGTAAAAACAGGGTTTAGGCGACGCTTTCTAAGCATCGGTAAAAACCAAGCCAGCAGTCCCAATTTGGAATTTAAGCTGACACTTTATTGCGTCGGACAAACAACGTACGTCGACGCTTCGGTAAGCGTCGGTAAAGCATAAGTTTTGCCGATGCTTTCTTTAAGCGTCGGCAAAAACTTTTCCTACTCATGTATCTCCGACGCTTTTGCGACGCTTTACGTTGTGTTGGCCGGATTTTTACCGACGCTATTTAGCGTCGGTAAAGGCTGTAAAAAATGCCGGAAAAAACTATTTTTCTTGTAGTGTATATTTCAACAGTTTCATGTCATGGTCGAAAGAGAGATAGAAAAACCATTGAAGTGTCTCCGTAGTGATAACGGAGGAGAGTACACATCAAAAGAGTTCAGAAGTTACTGCTCCGGGC
>JAOXJJ010000614.1:18564-40704 GCA_025769935.1 Phoenix roebelenii
TCTGACATGATGACCAAAGTGCTTCCTAAAGAAAAGTTTGAGCTTTGCGCCAAGTTGGCGGGTTTAGGCTCCCGGTGTGGAGTCATTAGTTGGTTCTCCTCCCTCATGGGCTTGGTGGGGGAGATTATTATGTGGTTTGGGCCCTTTCTTTTGGTACATGCCCATGGAACCTTTTAAGTCATTTTAAGCCCAACTTTAAAGCCTGGGTGCTGTTTTTTCTGGATATAAAAACGGAAGCACGAAAATCAGAGCTCTTGGTGAGGGAAGACGGCTAGGGTTTGGGGAGTGCTTGTATGTCCTACACCTATGTCCATTGATACTCATTGAAGCTTGTGTTTTCGAGGATATAGTTTCTTCCAACTAGTTGTTTGGAATATTTTATGTTGGAGTTGGCTTGTTCGTGCTCATGAGGTAACCCTTATCTTTCTTTTTTTTTTTGGTATTGTGTTGGCTCAAGTGATATATGTTGATACTTGAGTAGAAATCATTGTAATTTGTTTATTATAATGAAAGTTTGATCGGAGCATGACCTGTGGATGTAGGCTATATGCCGAACCACATTAAATCTTGTGTCTCTTGTGTATGCCTTCTATATGTTTGATGTTTTGCCACTTAGAATCAGTCCATACATTTTGCTTGCCTAGCATTGGTACTTGTGGTGACTAACTTTCATAGACTTTGTATTCATAAACTTACACATAATTGGCCATATTTGGTTGAGTTTGTGATCTCACAAAGTGAAGAAGTATTTTCCCTACAGTGTTGGCCGGATTTTTACGGACGCTATTTAGCGTCGGTAAAGGCTGTAAAAAACGCCGAAAAAAACTATTTTTCTTGTAGTGTATACACACACAGATATATATATATATGTACATATATACATATGTATATGTACATATATATATATATATATGTATATGTGTATATATGTATATGTACATATATATATATATATATATGTATATGTATATATGTATGTATGTATATATGTATATGTATATATGTATGTATGTATGTATGCGTGCGTGTGCGTTCACATTCTAATTATTTCCTAAAGAAGGATATATCGCATGGTATGTATATTATATTCCTTCACAAACTTTGAGACATTTAGCTCCACTATAGTCTATTATAGACGGATAGGAAGGTGAACTAATACTTGCACCAATAAACCGCCACTTCAGATTTCCGAACCCATGGAACCAGAGGTGACAAGAAAGCCAACAACCAAACTACCCACTAGCCTAATCACACAAACACCAACAAACTCCTCTAACCCTCTCGGCTATAAATACCAAACCATTAGTCTCTTCTCATCACAAACTTTAAGCGTTTAGCCCTTCTCTTTGAACAGCTTGCCAGGAGATCACGTAAAACCATGGCTTCAAACACTTTCCTGTCCTCCTTGTCCATCCTCGTTGCACTTTTGTTCCTTAGCAACTGCCAAGCAGCTCGCCATCTATTGGATACTCCGAAGGTGGAGTCTCCGCCGCATCCAACGATCCCAACCCCCCCTAAGCCAGAGCTCCCCTCGCTGCCCGACATTCCAACTCTACCCAAGCCTGAGTTGCCACCGATGCCAGAGGAGCCGGCCATGCCAAAGGTTGAGCTGCCACCATTACCGGAAATCCCAAAGGTCGAACTGCCTCCCAAGCCTTCCATCCCAAGCATCCCGAAGGTTGAACTGCCTCCTAAGCCTTCCATCCCAGACTTCCCAAAGGTTGAACTGCCTCCAAAGCCTACCATTCCGAAGGTCGAATTGCCTCCTAAGCCCACCATCCCTAAATTCCCTTCCGTTCCCAGCATTGTGCACTCTCCAGCCCATGCAACTACTAGCCCATGATGGACACTTTGCATGGCATCCTAATTATTCATGGAAATAAATGTGGAGCATTAGCTCAGCTGGTTTTCGAAGTCGTCTGTGCTTGGGATTTGGAAGTCATCTATATTCTTGTAGTCTTATTTTTCTTTTATTTCCTTGTTTGTGATCATATGCTTATTGTTTTACTTTGGGTTGGTTTTTGAGCATTTGGTTGGTTTGTACTTTATCTCATTGTCTTCTAGACTGTGTTCAGGAGTACTTCATACGAATAAAGTTTCTTTTCCCTATGTTCGGTCTTCAAGCTGATCTTTGAGGTGAATATAAAAGGAGCACCTCTCTCTCTCTCTCTCTCTCTCTCTCTCTCTCTCTCTGCGTGTGTGCGCGCGCGCGCGCGTGCGTGCGTGCGTACGCGCGTGCTTGCGTGCGTGGGCGCGTGCGTTCGTGCGTGCGTGCGTGCGTGCGTGAAGTTCTTAATGTGTCGAACCATGATACTGCAACACAGTATCCAAGCATCTACTTCAGAAATTAGATGATAAGGTGTCCCACCCTACACTGAGGAAGTACCAAATTACCAAGTGTAAAGATTAGGTTGACCAACTCTGTTCAAAAGATTATGCAGAAAAGCTCATGCTTGGCATTTGCAGGCGGTTCACAATTCCTTAGCATATTTCTGTTATCATGCACGATTGCACTTGCTCTGAGTACTACCAAATACTATTTTGTCAAATTCTAGGTTATGTTATAAACAAGGGCATTAATCCGATTTTATAATTTGGAGTAAGCTGTGTGTGTGTGTAGTATCCACAATTTCTGTTTGAAGAAGATTAGAGCCCTTTGGCCTAATTAAATTAATCCGGGCCATTAAAAAACACAACACTTGACATGCAAACGTCCTAATTAAATATAGATTTTATCCATGATCAATTACTAGGAGGCCTTTGGGTTTTGCTTCGTTATAACTGGCAAATTTCTACTTCAAATCCCCACAGAACTTTATAAACTCTGTTTGCAAAGATCCTACAATGTGTTTTAGATAATCTGTATCTCATAGAACCCAGAAATCGGGTTTTACATGAGACTTAGGGTCTCACATCTTCCTTTAAAATGTGAAATCTCAAGTCCTTTAAGATCTCGTGATCATCTAATCTCTCAACTTAACAAACCCATTCTCTCTCTTTTCCATCCTCGCTCTTTCAACTTCCATGTGAACCAGGCAAATTTTCATATTTATCTCTTGTTGCAGTTAAATAGATCATGGTGTTATTAAGTATGGCTTTGATCTTCAGGTCAAGCATCTTCCAAACAGCATGCTCCATCTGATAGATAATTTTTAAACTTAAAAGGTTGGATTGATATTATACCTCATGAATACCATCAATCTTCCATGAACCATTGAAATGTAATCAACTTTGGGTTTATTAATTTCATATCTTTATCTAGGTGTGGAGGAAGATACGGAGTTGTTATCTTTCAATAATCCCTAAACCAATCAGAGCCTCTTAATTTTATCAAGACTATCTTAGCTTTTTTGAAAAGATACAGATCTCAGCCACTAAAAGAACCCCTATGACCCCAATATGGTCTCAGTTAAATATGAATCTTTCTTAGATGCAAAAGAATTTTATGTTTCACAATCTAAATAAAATTAATGGTTCAATGCAGAACAGGTTACCGAGAATATTTTAGCTCCTGCTACATCTTTACTTGTGCCAGAGCCTCACAGACATTAGCTATCTCAATGAGTTTCTCTTCAGAGTTAAGGTTACCCCTTCCTTTTGTGATTAGAACAAAGATTCGATGGATTTATCCTCCCAGAGAAGAGCTTTCACCAGTCAATTTCTTGCAGACATCTCGAACTGGTATCACAATCTTGAACAACACTCAAGGAATGTTCTGCCTGGAAAATTGTCGGCATAGGAGAGCCTTGGTTTTGGCACTAGGAACACCTAGCAAGGGCATCAAAGGAAGACAACCACTTGAAATCCCATGTACAAACTCGTGATAGTTTACTTGAAAATTACAATAGCAATATCCAATAGTATGCTTAATAAGTTTTACACATGACAGGCTGTTTGATTAGCAGCAAATGCTTTTGTATGTGTATCACCAGCTGGGACCTGAACCAGAAGTCTTCGAAACACTCTGAGCACTAAGGATTTAGTTTTGATTTTCATTTCTCAACATAATTAAGATCAGTCAAGTGAGGTCATTCTCATCTAAAGGTTCCTCTTCCTTGGCCTCTTCTCTCTCCAGCTCCTTCAAATCCCCTGTTGGCAATTTCCTTGCAAGCCTGATTATCTGCAAGCATTGAAACATAATTCATCTAAAGGGCATCGATAACTCAAAACGACAGAAAATTATAAATCAACCCTAATGTGGATAATATGGATTATCTGGAAAAATAAAATGACTCATATTTCAAGAATGGACATATACAATGAACTCCACTACAAGCATAAGAAGGGGACTGGAATAAAAATTAGGCAAAACAAACAAAAATAGACCAAAGTAACTAATGGCAAAACTTTGAGTATTTCCGATCTAATAAAGCAAGGAAAGACCAACAGACAACAGACAAAATTAAACAGATCATGAATCATATAAGTATTCAGACTTGCGTATGGGTCTCTCTCTCTCTCACACACACAGACAAAACACACAAATTCATGCACATTCACTCAATTGATCAATCATTTGGTTACAATTTCATCCAAGTTATCCTAACTCTCACTCACATCCCTGACAGCAAGGTAGGTTGATTGATGAATATAAGGGCTCCTGCATGTGGATCCTCCACTAACTCCTCATTGCTGACTACACATTGAAGCATCCAATCTGCTTCTTCACTTAATTAGTTTGTAGGTCATCATGCATCTCTTCTACGCAATGTGTTGCACATATATGTTGGCAATGGCTGCAATCACATTAGTCAAAGAGCAGATGAGGGGGGATAAGGGAATTTTTGCTTGATATAACATATAAATAGCCTGATTAAAACCTCTAATTAAAATCTGGGGCCGACAGCTAGAAGAAAAACCGAGGCAAAGAAGAGTGGCAAGAATTTTCTCTAAGTGCAGGAAAAAAAAATTCCTCTCAATATCCCTGTTATTTTAGCATTTCCACATTTTCTAATTTAAACCTTGCACTTGTAGTCAGAGTTTTATCATGAACATCTACAAGGATTGTCTAATCTTATAGATGTCATTTACATCTATGGAATCTTGAAGTATCCGATTTATTAATCTGCACATCGACAAGATATTCACCAAAAAGGAGACTGCCAAACAAAGATGACTTTCCGTATAAAGTATGATCATGCCTTGGAAATAGATGCTGGGCACAAGGCAGTTGATCATATTAATAGTCACCACAATAATGAAAACAAAAAGTCATATGAACAATCAACAGAGTGGAGTCTCCAACTTATGCTCAGAAAGAATACAGTATGAGCAGTTCTGCAATTTCTGTCCCTATTTCCTATTAACTGCTTTTTTAATCTTATATGAGGTAAGGAAGCAGAAGATATACTTGTATAGTTAAATGCAAAAAGGGGGCACAAGAGCAAAGCATCATTCTCCATGCCTTTTCTAGCAATGCTAGTGCCTAATGCAGAATCTCTTGGATGGTTGTAAAATGCATACTACATTCTACCTAGTGTGGACGTAGCCAAATGCATTCGTTTCCTGCCTAAACAAGCCTTCCTGTTACATAGATATAGTAAATGCACTAAATCTTACACTGTGGTTGTATCAGCAAATGCCAATATGGGCCTAGCTTCCACAATGTTTCATCCATATTAAAAGCCCTCACTTTCACAGGAGTTCAGGTACCCCAAGGAAAAACCACCAAGGTTGATCTTAAATCTAGATGTGATAAGTCATGTAGTTCTCAATCTATCTATTTCATTGTAAAATGCACTTACATGTTCACCTCAAGTGAAAGCAAAATAAAACTCTTACATAAATATAATGCAACCATCAGTTTGCATCTATATTGGTCTTACCAAGAAGTCTCTCATAGGTAGGGCTCCATCATTAAAGAACATCCTATTCTGCTCTCAATATGTCCAAAGGTGTCATTTGGAGTTAATACATTAGCCCCTTACTAACATACATATAACAATTGACACCATCCATACCCAAACCTTTACACGTCAACTCATGAAGATTCAAGGAGGTCAATAACTCAGACCCAAGAAAAGCAAAATGATCAAAATATTATAGCTTCCTCAAATGTAAAAGAAGTTTATCATCATTTTCCTACCTTACACATTATGCATGCATGATGGGATAGGGACTCCACACCAGGATATCCATTTTTGTGCAATAAAAAAAAAAATCCAACGAGTGCAAGAATCCTATTATTGAGAATCCCCCTGTCACAAGGGGATTGAAAACCCTGCAGTACCCTTGACGTAATCAGAGAAAGCGCAACTAGGAAAAGGCTTGGGCGGATTAACAATTCTACATTAGGAGCTCAAAGACAAATGAACTTATTTTCCAACTGCTCGCTTCTTATATAGATGGTCCGTGCTATTTATTACCATCACCTTCATGATTCTCCTTGCTTTTCATCCAAAAAAGATGATAACATTCAAAGGCTAGGAAATTTCAAGCTAAGGTACAAGCCAAGCTAAAATACATTCCAGAAAGTGATCATCTCTCACAAATAGACTTAAAATTATCCCTAGATTTTATTTGCATCTCCATATTTTCTTTGTATTTTCTAAAAGTTGCTGTCTTTGCATGCTGTTTGCATCTCCATGTTCAAACAGGTGCATGCGTCTCTTGCCCAGCAAACACCTTTCTCTGGGATCCCTACTATTATGAGTGCACAAAGACATGCTCAAGCTTCTTGTGCACATAATCCAAGCAAATGAGGGTAAACTGCTGATCCACTTTCTTCATTCTTAAAATAATGCATCAGTTACAGATTGACTGCATAGATCATTAAGTGGGGACATCATCTATTGTTCTGTGAAACTAATTTTAACTAACAGCAGTTTTCATCATGATGAGAAAAACTTGAAAATATCGATTCAGTAAGAAGGGACTATTTTGTATATTTGGTGGTTGCTCATTAGCAGGCATGGAACATTTAGAGATATTGAGTAATAAATTAGAACCTGGAGAAAAGGGAACAGATAATGCTGTCAGGGGTAAAGCTTATAATGGCCTGCTCAATATACCAAGACCAAGAGAAGGTGCTCAAGAAAGAATCCTCCAAATGTAGTTATTATGAACAATCTAGGAGACCTACTACAGGAAGCTGGAAACTCACTTTTATTATGTCAAGAGACATTAGTGTGAAACACATCATTCATATGTAGCTAATCTGCCAATGATATAGTGAATATCTACCATTGGAGAGGTTGGAACAAATTTTTGTACACTGATCCTTCATGGACTAATGCATTGATTTGTAACATTCTTTATTCTCCTTTATTTGGGAACCTTCACAAGATGAATGCTTAGATCTCCAATTTTCCCATTTTGTACAAGGTTTCCTTGAACAAATTCACATTTTTCCAAATGTCAATATGATTACAAACACCGTAAAAGGACCATGCAAAAGGTAGAATGTAGCTTGAATTTGATTGGCAAGCTATGTTCTTCATAATAGAGATAATCATGATTTTACCATTTCAATTTCTTTGTTATTTTAAAAATGGGGTCTCTAATTAGGACACAACAAACTCGATGAGACTAATTTTTATGGTAACACCATGAGACGTTTCTATTTCTCTTTTCAATAGGAATTAAAACAAAAAATTTGAAAAGAAATAAAAAAGGCGGTGGTACCACAATTCTTGCACATCCCAGTCATTCGACATACATAATCTGTCTGAAAGGACATCTCCTTGAATTTAGGAAGCATTTTGTTTAGAGGTCTGATAATGAGTAGAAATCTTTCATGTTGCACTCAAATTCTCATACAGATGGCTAGCAACTTAGTTGCATTTTTTTTTTAATTTTCAGAAAAGCAATAAAAAGAAGTATCCAAAGCCAAAGTTGTTTTAAAAAGATTATCTACAGATGGCTTCGCTAATTGATCACCCGTTATGTTAATAGCAATAACCGTAACAATCAAGTAATGTCCTAATATTTGGGTTGCTTCATGAATCGTTATCCATCAAACAATCCTCTTTAGGATTTCTTTTGATGTTATTTCGAGGTTTCCCATATCCTTCCACTCAATTTCTCCACATCACCTTAGTCTTCCCCTACTCATCCTACACAAAGTACTATAAGCTGCTACAATACCAGGAGGCATCCATCTCCTTTCTTCTCCTATAAGCCCCTTAGAGAAAATAAGTGAATCCTAAATGAACAAGCAGAATTTACAATGACGAGATAGGAAATCTTAGCCATATCATATTACATAAGTAACCTTTTACACGAATCATGGGACAGTTTATGACAATAATAAAGATTCTGCTTGCATATCAGCATAAACAAGTGTAGATGTTAGTTTAAAGGTAAAAGGATATCATGATAAACAGTATATATAATACAAGCAAATATTGGTAATCAAAGTGTTTGTATCAGAAATATGACTAAGAAAAATTACCACATGATCAAGATTTGAAATTGTGCTCGACTTAGCAACATGTTTGATTTCTTCAGCATCACCTTCCTCATAAGCAGATAACAGTTTGCTTGCACAACGGTTCTGATCACTATTAAGAAAGGCTTCAATTCTGAAAAGAGATGTCTCAGTTAAGACTCAGTTTAAGTGATGACAAAACTAATAAAGACAACAATCTAAGAATGGTAATAAAATAAGAAAAACAAATAAAAACTGATAAAAGACACTTAAATTATTCATTGCATATGTCATAGAAAGGTAGAAACTCACTGAGAACAATCATTGTAGCACTTCTGAGCTTGCTGGAAATCATGTGCATAAAGGTAAACTATGATAGCACTCAAATAAGCCTACATAAATACAACCAATTGAATTCCATCAAAAATAATAATATAAAATTGGAACAAGAAATAAAGATCAGTGTACAAAATGGGAAAACACAATATTTACATAAAACAGTTCCAGTATCCACATATTAATAAATATGATTTAATTAATAGAAATTTGTAAATAAACCAGGATAACATAAAATATGGTTAAGAATTATTTCGAACAACAACCTAAAAGACTTTGTGATCAGTTGTTATTCCGCACACCTACTTGAAATAAAACCCTTATACCTCATTTCATTACTACCTATAAAGATGTCAAGTAGTTGAATGTACATGATATATTAATGATGATACTGGGAGGAAAAAGCCATGGCTTGGATGGATCATGGATCATCAAACAATAAAAGAAAAAGAATGTGAAGTTGAAGTGGGAAAAAATAATATAGAGAAATGAAGAGAGGGAGGGAAAGGACGTACAGATATAGAAGAGTAATTGGAGGGCAAAAAAGGCTAAGGAAGTTGCATGCAGGATATAAGACCAGCAGGCAGCAAACGTTTTCATTGATAAGGCTAGATAATGGCTCCTTACCATAAGAAGAAAGGTGGTTGCTTGAAGGATAGAAAATCATTTTTCTCTCTTTCAGAATTGCTTTGAAGGAAGCAATATAGGCAGGTAAATTAATCACTACATCATGTCAGCTTCTTCTCTTTTTTTTTTCTTGAGGGAAGGGGAGGGCAAAGCCCACACCACTACATCATATCAGCTAGAATAGTAGATACTGTACTGATAAGAATAACACTAATGAATCCGTTAAGCATTGGGCACTAAGTCTTTTGGTTCAACCACTAGATTGTGATTTAAGCTGCTAAGCAAGATAAAACAGCCACTTAAATTAAACAGACACTTATCACTTGAGCAGTTATTGCTTAAGGGGCCAAGCTCTGTATACCAATCTAAGCAACCACTTAAGCATCTTATTTTTCGATAACATTGGGTGGAATATTATCTTCCAACATTCTAGGAGACAAAGTGCACTAACTACCAACATCAATTCCAAGTATACAAAATGGCAATATCTTATTGAAAAAAATTATTAGTATTTGGTCCTATGCATCTACTTTCATACCCTATTTCATGGTGCTAATGAACACCCTCAAACTCTAAAGACAAGGGATGCACATAGCCAAAGCCCCCTCTTCTTCAGGATGCTTGCTTATTGTTGCAGGCCTTTGATTTTATCCATATTTTGCATGTACACCATGTGGCCAATACATAGTTGTCAAATAGCCTAGGCGACCCAAGGTGACGGACCCTCTTGTAGCCTAGGTGATTAGGCGACCGGCCCAGCAACAAAATTTATATAAGATTTCCAGAATAATTTACCACCTTCATATATTTCAATTAATGATTCAATCTTGCATTATTTTCAATTAACCGATGTCTATGTTCTCATTTTCTTAATACAGGCAACTACACAATACAACAGAAGGCAAACTATTAAAACTGAAAGCACATTTTTTTTAATTCATTCAAATACTAATCCATTTACTTGACTTGAATGCATCTTTAAATTCTCAAATCAAATCAGTAGAAAATAAATTATTATCAAAATATAGCAGTGTAAAAAGATCTTTAGAAAACATGCTCAAGAACATCGAAAAAAGAAAGAAATGGACAGAGAAAGAGAGATCGGTGGGACAGAGTCTGATTATTATTCATTAGAGAGGAACTTTTTTTGGTGGGAAATAGGGGATAGGCAGTTGAACAGGGAAGTATGGAATAGATAGTTAACAGGAAACAGAGAGGATCTCTGTTTTAAAGGCCAAGACCTCAGCAACAATGACGACGACAATAAACAACAAAATCACATAACATATCAGCAACAAAATTGGGGTAGGCAGTGAGCAGAGATAATGCTCTGATTATCAGAGAGAGTCAGATCGCCATTGTTTGAGCATCCTCCTGGTTGCTGTCCCTGTTCAATCTCATCGCTCCAAGAGTGGACGACAGTGGATGGCTGGCCCCTTTCTTTGCCCTAGGTGGAGAGAGGGGAGAGAGAGTGAGTGTGTGTGTGAGAGAGAGAGAACGGATGGGAGAAGATGAAGGGCAGAGTGATGGAAGCATCAAGAGTCTTGATTCAAAATCACCTCTCCTTTTAACCTGGGCTTAGTGGCTCGTAACACTTGGGGCCAGCCCTAACTAGGTCAGATTGTCTCAAATGAGCAGCTCTAGCTCATATTAATTGGCGAATGCCTAGTAAAATTGCACACCAAGGCAACCTCACCCAAGCAGGCACCTAGTTTGATGGATGACCGCACATTGGTTTGTCCATCAAGGCGGGCCTCACCTATGAAATCTAGGCTGGGCCAGGCACCTAGGCACCTGGGTGAGCTCCCATAACAACTATGGGCCAATCAAATAGGATCACTGAAGACACGGAGGACCAGTTTGCTATCAATGGGTGATCAGGGACAAATAGGTTGTTCTAATAACATTCAACAAGAAGGAACTTATAAAACTATTCACCCCAGTTACCATCAAAATGTTGTCCTATGTGCATGGATAAGATGAGGCCTTTAGGCTTTTACTTTGTTAGCGGTACCAACACCATAGCCAACTTCATGTAAAATATTTTAACTATATTGTAGAATAAAGATTTGAGTCTTGGAATTTCTATAATCTTAAAGGCAGATCAATATGCCCTATGCAATCTAGAGCCATATCCTAGAAAATATGAATTATCCAAGTTGCTACATTCTCTTGGTGGTTACACCAGAGACCTCAACCCAAACCTTCACTAGGGCCTAGAGGGTTAGGAGTACTTGGGAGAGGGCTACATCCTATTGTGTAGCCCAGGGCTATGCAGAATCTGACCTCAACTTTTCGTCTTTGATTAGTGTCAGTGAAAGCTCCTATGGGTCTCTTCTACTAGAAGAAAAAAAATGAATATATTGTCAAACCAAATATAATATTGAGTTTATTTAGTACCTAGACAACACCATGTTAGCTTGAATTAGACCATATGATTCTTTTGTTCCCGCTTCATATATAATACACTAATTTCCATGAATGAGATGATATGCTTTAATGTGATATTCAGGACTTCAATATTTATGCATTTCTACAAGTAACATGATTGAATTATTCCTAAATCCTAATGCTTTTTTTTTTCTTCAGTAAAATGCTAAAAGCATGAAATAATTAACAATTTGATAACAGATCTACAAGGTTTAAAGTCCGAATACCATTTTTCGTGCCAGGAATTGTATGCTACCTAGGGACACACCAGCGCCAATACCTTATGATACAGCACAGTACTGTAATCCAGGGACCTAACTTTTAAATAAGTTCAACTTGACTCAAAAGTTAGGTTGTCTATAACTTTTGTGACTATTAACGAGGTTTAAAATCATCTATCATACCACTACATGCCGATAATATCATACCATATTGGTAAGGTACAAGTATGATACCGAAGTTCAGTTTGGCGTACGAGTCGAATTGATCCATCCCGATCGAGCAAAACCACCCATACCACCCAATTTTGGGTGGTATCATGGTTGGGAGAGACAAAAAAATATGGAGCTGATCTTGGTATAGGATGCATACCATATGTTACCAACCATATCATACCAAAATGGTGATGTACCCCTATCGTGTGGACCTTGCCCAAACTAATTAGCCGGGGAAAATTTTGTATTAGGCAACACTAATATAAGTGGGGCATAATTTGCCATATTATATTGAGAATAATCCTACTTTGAGTTTCATATGTTACTCATGAGCTGTATCTTACGTGTAATTGAATATTGCTTTGGGTCTTGTTTGAATCTAGGCAATGTACCATCTTGCACACCCCTTGTTCCATTAGCATAAAACAGCTAAAACAAACTAACATATTTACATGTTTCTCAATTGGACTTTGCGACATAATATCTAGATTGATATTAAAAAACATGATACAAATTTAAAATAATTCAATCAGGACTTTTTTGTTCAATATTTTTTCTCTGCATTTACGTTATATATTTGCAGATAATTTTTTTATTGGATTCACATACATAAGAATGTGCACAACTAATCCCAAGCTTAATTACTCTAGTATTACATAATTGACTATCCAGAACAAAGGCATAGCTAAGGATAAGTACCCATCTAGGTATAGACAGATGCTCAATCAGCAAAATATTTATGATATTGATCATTTAATTTAGTGAATAAATAAGACTAGGTTGCTTCTTGAACCATTGGCATTTGCTCCAAAATTTCTTAGAAGCTAACACTATTCAGTAGAAATTGGCAAATGATATGCAATAACAAACCATTAAGTATTAACAAATAAAATGCAATTCATCACCAAGAAAATAACGAGTTTCTTTATCATATATATTCATTTCATAGAAGAATGCAGAAATAGTTTGTCAAAAGTAACTATTTATAATTGCATTATTGCACATGAATGTAGTCCCTGAAGTTATATTGCACAAATAGCACCTTGCACTGACTGTTGATGGCATTGCACTTATCAGCAGCTACACCCCATTTTAAGAGAAATGTTGCAGCATCGGTATACCTGCACAGAATGACAAGAAACCTTTCAAGATTTGTAATATACCCTTTCACATATAAGACTTTGTATAAGTTTTTTTTTTTATTCCAGCACCTGTGCATCTTGGCGTGGGTGTAGCAGGCTTCTTTTATTTGTAGGACATTACACTATACCATAGGGCTACAGGTAATCTGAAAAGCAACCTACTTTGATGCATATGAAAGATTAGAACTCAGTCTCTAAGCTCAGTCGTTAAAATCAAAGGCTTCGGTTGGGATTCCATCAAAATACTACATCTATGCATTGATAACCAGTGTATCATAGTGAGTTTTTACTAGATCAATAACCATGTACGTTTACATTCACAATAATGGAAAGAAAGAGAACAATGTAAGAAAGAGGTACTTGATATGTTCCTTGCTTCAAATTTTGCAGATTTAGATTAATGCCCTCAATGGTTTAAAATTAAGCAATTTCTATATTCAAAATAGATATAAAAGTACAAAATATTTGTTTCATTATTTGGCTACTAAACATCCTTACAGTCTCCAACTGATAAGCTCGAGTGCAATCAAGAGGTGACACTAATAAAGTAAATTTATTCATGCTGCAAGTGTTTTTGATGGTCCATTGCCTTTAAATTGATGGAGGACTGATTTTAAGAGATCTACAAGTCAAGCAAAAGAAGAGCTCAAGGGAGGAGTTCATGGGTTTACGGGGTCTAGGGTTTAAGGAGTAGGTTTATATATATAGCATCAAAGATAAAATTAAAGCAGGCGAAGAAAGCTTATGGAACAGAAAGAAGATAGAAGTTAGGGAGAGAAGATATGAGAAGGAAGTAACAAACAAACCTCAAATAATTATGTTATTCCAACTCAAAATGATATTTTTCATAGTTGCTAGTGTTTCCCCTTTATAGAATAGAGGAGCGTAGGAGGAGAAAGATGCATACTGCAACTTAATATTTTAGGTGCATACTTTAGGGTTCCAAATGCATGGAACTTGAGCGACCTTCGCCCGGCTAGAGTTTAGCTCGACATATATTCTACTCAACTCAAGCTTGGCTCAAGCTAGGATAATCCAAGTCGAGCTTGACCCCTTACTTATCAAGTAATCTTGACTAGGCTAAAAGGGTCAGCCCAAACAGGAGGCAAGAGGTTGAACTTGGTGAAGGTAGCGGTGGGCAAATGAGGGGGAGGAGGGGAGAGGAGGAGAGAAATAAAGGAGTAGGCAATCATTCATGCTAGATCTAAAAGACTCCACTGCCACCACGATTAGACATGTGGAGAGTGTGTGTGTGAGAGAGAGAGAGAGACGAGGAGGAGGAGATGAGGGAAGGACGGGTTTCTAAATCAAGATTCACCATGTGCTAGATCTAGATCAACCATCCATGGCCATGTGAGAGGGAACGAGAAGAAGAAAGGTGAATGCAAGTGAGCCCAACCACTACAAACATATCAGTCTCTACACCACCATGTGCAAAGCTATTGCCAAGATTCAAGTGACTAGGATGAAGCTAGTTCTCCATCGCATCATCTGCCCAGAGCAAGGGGCTTTTGTGGGGGGAGGGGGGGCGTAACATCACCGACAATGTGTATCACCCAAAAGTTCATGCACGACCTCCAGAGGGCCCTGTGTCACCGCAGCCTTATAGCTGTCTAGCTGGACATGGAGAAAGCCTACGACCATATAAGATGGGATTTTTTAGTCCATGCCCTAGAGAGTGTCAGATTTTTGGGTGTGTGGATTAACTGGATTATGGGTTTTGTGTGGGCCCTTTCCTTTCATTTTCTCGAGTAGAGGAAGGCAATGCTCTCTCTTTATTCTCTTGGGGGACAAGGAAAGATCCAGGTACTTTATAGGAAAACTATCATTTTTGATTCATCCTCAATGATCTAAAATTTCTATATCCTTGTCAATGGCTCACCAGCTGACTTTTTTAGGTCAGAGGTTGGCTTGTGCCAAGGATGCCCCTTGTCCTCGTACCTGTTCATCATCTGCACCGACATGCTATCTCAAGCCCTCCAAGCCGCTACCTTTAGCTAGGGTTTGGAGGCTTATATGTCGGCGGCGTGTTTCCAGCCAATATCCCACTTTCTATTTGCTGATGATTGCTTGTTGTTCGCTCGAGGCACTAGACCAAAAATTGGGATTGTGTTCCTAACACAAAAAAATGGGACATTATACCATTCTTTCTTTTTCCCTTATGAAAGCCAATAACGATGTGGAATATGAAGGAAGCCCTGATAATGGGATTGACAATAGCTCTTATATTGGAATTATCTTTCTATAAGTCTTCGGAGACTCACAATACGCCAACTCATGGAAATCTACGAAGTTCGAAAGCCTGAGCTGCTACCTTATTTTGAAAAGACGAAGCAACTCGCAACATTCAAGTAAAGCATGCATCAAGAAAGCTATCTAATTCACATAATTCAACATGATACCAATATGTGAAAATTCTTACCTTTCAAGTTTAACATGAATACTTGTGGCAGCACGATATAAATCAAAAGCCATTTGCTCCTTTCCGTCCTCTTCCAAGAATACACAAGCATCAGTATACAACCGAACAGCTTCATCAGGTGCCACATCTTCCAAAGCCCTGAATATACAATGATGCAATTGCATATTTAGTCCCTTAAATGCATACACTCCAAATATCTTTTTGATTTTGCAATAGAGAAATGCCAGAATGCTTTTGTATACCTAGCAGCCTTTGCAAGACCATCTGAAGCAGGCTGTGATCTTCCACATTCAATATATAATTCAGACGCCCTTCTGTAATGATCAGAAACTTCATTCCAACGACCAAGTTCCTTTGCTAGAGCAGCAGCCGACTCCATATGCTTGGCAGCATCCCAAGGCCTATCAAGATTGTCAAGGGTATACTTTCCCTATCTTGCAGAACATATAAATGGAAACTATGAATAATGAAAAGCAAAGGAAGATATGGCAAAATCATAGCAGAGGAGGATATGATGAAATCATTTCTTGTCCTTTGGAAGCTTTCTCAAATGCTTCTTTTGCTTTCTCATTGTCTTTCCTGAACCTGTAGCCAATAGCTTTGACAGAGATACAATAATTTATACGTAAGAGACAAAAACACAGATTGTCTATGGAAGAAAAGAAACAGATATCAATCACCAACCAGCTTGCTCATACAATGAGGTTGCAGTCCTCCAATCCGCACTCCATCTGGTAAAACTGAGTTTTGTTCTACAAAGGACAAAATAAGGATAAAATGAGAAAAAAAATAATATTTCTGACCATCCTCTGTAAAAGAATTTTCTCTTTTTGACAAATATGCAGCTGAGAAAACATTCACAAACAAACATCTTTTGTTATTCCTCCTTTATTCTAGCTGCTTCCTCCATCATATTGCAATCAATCCACACACCAAGCATTACAACTTTCCATTCCTTGTGTATATGTATAGATAAAAGAATAATAGTAGCAACAAGATACTGAACTTGTCTGCAAAAGGGTGTTGCTACATCCTCTTGTCTTCCAAAAAATTGTTTCAATATCCAATTTTAACAACCTTCTATCATAACTATAAGAGCCTAGAGCAATTTGCTGGGAATTTCAACATCCAACCATAGATTCAAGCCTCAACCAGCCCTCTGGGCACTACTCGGATTATCAACATGACTCATTTGAAAGTACTTGCGGGAGCTTTAACAATAAGATAGTCGGCATGGATATCAATGTTGCATGATCACATGTAGATAAGTTTCCATTTTCCATCATGACAAACCCCTAAATTATCCATATTGTGATACAAATGTGTGAAGAGTGTACATTACCCAACACATGGATAACCATGTGTGAGCATTATAGCATAGCATTGAGCTTATGAGCTTCTAAAACTTCAAGCAACATGACATGTCACATTTGGAAAAAGAAATGAAGGAAAGACACTTTTCCATGATCAATTAAACTAGTTATTAAACAAATGTAATTGTTCAAACATCAATAAGTGGAAGAACATAGATAAAGATCAATATTGTTACCTTAAGACATCAGTATCAGCAAGCTCATGGTACTAGAACAAAACAATGAATGCACATTCAGTTAGAAACTCCAAATATGCATCCTTAACTATCTCGCCAGCTGGTTATTTTATTTATACTAATTCTAGGTAACAAACTAAGATTCCTAACATGAATACTTAAGAAAAAGTCAAACCAAATTGACATAATTGCATCAGCTAGACAACACACTTTGGTTACTTAAGGGCATGCAGATATGGAAAAAGTGTTACACTAGTGACAAAGACAAGCATGTCAAGGACAATATCTTATGCAACATGGAAATGGCAACCATCTTGCCCTGGGGTAGAAGCTGGCATCAACCTTTGAGACTACCAATCAAAGGGAAGCATACAGGAGGGGGAAAAAATACAGTACAAATTGTTCCTCTATAAGCCACTAAGAGTATTAAGCATGTTATTCAACAAATGATAACAAATTAATAACAAAAAACCAAAATGGCAAGCAGCCTCTCATTTGAGCAAGCCCTTACTACCTCAACTGAGAAGTTTGATATGTTATCACTAATCAGTTCTCACTGTTGAAATAATGATATGCAACTATTTTTCTTTACATATTTTTCTTCTTCCAAAAGATCCACATTTTCAGAAGTAGAATCAACCACCAAACTTTGAAACTTGCTTATTTGAACTCCAGTGATTCACGTTCTCTCTATTGAAATTCCCAACAACTGCACAAAAAACTCTCCTCAAAAGATGGATACATCATTCTTGTACCCATTCTAATAGCAAGCATGCGTCCTAATCTTCTAGTTCTGCAAACCTTATACCAACTTGCAAAAGAGTATCTGCAGATCACTGCTTGTAAAGTCAACAATTCTAGCCCCAAAAGAAACTACTTTGCAAATCCCTTTCTGGCAAACAATGTAATATTAATTATCCCATAGCATCAGACATCAAATATATACTAATTGCAAGTGATGCAATTATCTAGCTAGTAGCTCTCCAACTCAAAGAAGCAGTATCTCCATCAACATAGCAACAACTGGAACCCCTAAGATCTCTTATTAAATTTATAGCACATCCTTGATTACATTTCAAATTGACAAAATGGTAACCTAAGATCTTTCAAAGGCTACATTACAACTGTGGAGATCATTAACATAAGCAACTCAATAAGAGCAAACAAGACCAAGCCCTGAACAGCTTAGAATGATTCAAGTAATTTTGCATTAGATGCTTATTTGTAGATGCAACTAAAGGCATCCTCATAGTAGTAAACAAATTTAAGAATTGTTTCTTCATATCATAAACCTGGAAGATGTCTGAGTATCTAATAGATTTTTTTTACCTTATAACTGGGTGCATCTTCCATCCAACATTTTTTTTTTTATTTCAGCTTATGCATCCAAATATGAAAGGGTGTAAAATACCCAACGCACACTATTTGCCAGACTCAAAGAAAAGCTAACAAGGCACTAAAATAGGAGCCAGACATCATAAAATCTCAAATTGTAAACATGCGCATGCATTAATTGGAGGACTGATATACTATGATAGCGCAGTAGACTGCTAATTTCCATTGCACCCATGCATGGTTACAATGCCAACCATCCGTGTTTGAGTACCTCAATTGCAAGGAATAAATGGGATCTGACCTCAATATTTATCAACCCAAGGGTCAGCCCATCAAAGAAATGGTTCAAATCCAAACTCTCAGGCACCAAATTCACCGTTCCTCAATTGATACATATGCCACTAAAAATCTGAACTTTTTCAATAAACGATCTACATCAGGCATTAGAAAAAAAACTAGGGCTTTGTGAGGGGTTTGTTCAAATTGGAGACTCAGCTTCTAACTATTAGGCTCAAACTGAAGAATGAGTTTGGATTTAACATAATAGCAATCAATTCAGTCAAGAAAAACTTTACAAAAAGGTATCGGACATTCTTTAATCTCATCCAATCAACGGAAATTGCCCGAATCGTACAAAAATATATCAAAATCTTCGATAAAAATAAATGGGAAAAAGATCTAAAACTTAATTGACAAAAACAAAGGTTCAAATGAACTTTGTAGCGAAAAATCAAAATAAAGAATATGAATCTTGAAAAGCATCATAAGAGAACAATAGAGGAATCTGAAGGAAATGATGGGGAGGGGAAAAAACAGCAGAAAAAATTACAGTTTATCGGCTTTGATCATAAGCTTATCAGGGTCGGAATTCGCCATGACCGGGAGCTCCTCTTCCCCTCTTTCCTTTTCCTTCTTTGAGATCAATTAATATGAGAGTCGGGGTCAAGCCGGGTCCATGGAGTTCGGCCCAAGCTTTGAGGCTCGGCTCGTGTTGATCATGATTAGAATGTCACTACTACAACTTTAGTGAGTTGGCCGGGCCATGCGTTGGCCCAACTCACTTTGCATTCCTAATACAACGAATGAACAAAAAATGGATGTAATAGATGGATAATGAAATAACGTATTTAGTTTATATTGTGAGTGTCGTTGCGACAATTTATGCCTAGTGTATTTTCATAAACAAAGTTCATTGGTAAAAACTTATTTACAAGTATGTATGAGGTTGGGATTACAATTGAATTTCAGTCTTGCATGTAAAAAGTAACTAAACGCATGGATATAATTAATTGTGGCATTATAATGAGTCTGCTGAGTTTGTACAAGAGTAATGCCATTCGCAAGCTCGACTTGTAATATATTCCTAGCCAATTGGGATCGCTGACATCAACCCACTCACATATCAGTAAATCAATTATCTGGTTTTAATTCACATATGGATTTTTATTATCTAATATTATTATCTAATTCCATATTTATTTCTTCTAGATATTATTCATATTAGATTTTTCAATTTATTTTTTTTATGTTGTGGATCGTTTTATGTTTTAATTGTACTATATGGTTTTTATGGTAATTTTTAAGCTTCTTTTTTATTATTATTTTTTATTAAATTTATTCCCTTTATTTTTATTTTCTAAATGATTTTCTATAATCTTCAGTTGATCCATTTTTAATTCTTCTTTTATATTTTTATTTTTATTTTTGTTATCTTTTGTTTTATAAGTTTTATTTTTATGCAATTCTATTTTCTTTGTTCATATCCATATTAATGGTTAAAATATTAGACACCTCAACCTTGGACTAGAACGACATCGACAACCTCGATACAAACTGAAGTAGGCTACTTCAGACCCAACCGAGAAGCCAACCAACCGAGATGAACAACTTTGTCTCCAACCAAGAAGCCAATCGACACGTGCCGACAAGCACTGACAGTCCTAGTAATGGGTCGTCATAATAGCGATGGGTCATAGTGGCAACTCTAAATCCGGTGCGTGGTCAATATCGTATGCTGCCCACGCCTAAGACATACTACTAGTCCCTGTTTGGCGAATGGTGCACATCACACCGACCTAGGTAACGAAAAATCAACTTTCATATATAAAGGGGCAGTCTGAGAGACCTTAGGTATGATATATCATGCAATATCAATCATAGAGAACTATCATCTGCTGAAATTTCTTCGTTTCATACTGTTGCCTCTTTGTTCTAACATAGGCATCAAAGGATCTCCCACTGGAAACTCTCCAGCAAGTGGACTTCTTGCAGGCCATCCCCAGAGGAAGTCAGCTCCAACACACCTTGGCCATCCCGTTCAACTCGGTTTCAGTCGATCTCAAGGTCATTTCAAGTTGCACTTTGACCTCAGTCCGGATTCGACAGCAACAAATTGGAGCAAGAGGAAGGTAAACCCCACAGCTACATTGATACCAAGTGAAAGGAGTGATCATCAGCATGAGGTCGCAAGGAGCACGTGGTGCGTCTCATGCTTTGCAATGTCATGCTCCAACCTTACGAGGATCTCTGCAGAGCTCGAAACTTGCTCCACCGGCAGAACCCCCTGCGCATGTGGATAATTAGCAAGTTCAACCTGCTCAACAGGTGCAGACATTGACTGGAACTTTTCAAGGCTTTCTCAAGCAACAACACAACCAGAACTAGTCCGGCTAGAATCCGGTCAACCCAGCCACCATTCTCAGTCACCAGCGTGCCACATTGGCCTGGTCAGTTGACACTCTCAAGGCTGGAACCCCGAGCGGTCTTGCTAGAGCCAACACACTCAATAGATCAATCCTAGATAGGATGGGAAGTGGCATACCTCAAGCCCCTATTCTAGAAAGGACTTTGCTCCGAGCCTTTAGCCTTCTCACCACATGGAGTCCCCTCCCTAGCAGGATGCTGACCTGGATAGAAGAATCGAGAAAATGGGCTGGCAAATTCAAGCCCTCAGGGGACAAGCTTTGAGGGCAACTAATGACCTCAACTTCTCCTTAGAGCCTCCCTTTTTTCGACAAATCATGAAGAAACTGATCCCATCTCGATTCAACATGCCCTAAGTAGAGCCATACGGCGGCACATCGGATCCTCTAGATCACCTGGTGAGCTTCAAGCCTCTTATGATGCTGCATGGAGCCACCAACACCGTGCTTTGCAATGCATTCACCGTGACCCTCTACAACGTGGCTCAATTCTAGTTCTTCAGGCTTCTGCCTGAGTTCATAAACTCCTTTGAGCAGCTCGTTCGCCACTTTGCTATACACTTCATGATGCAGGAGCAGCAGGGGTCGACTCTTTGCTTTCAAGAGTCGACTCATGTGCAACAAGGGTCGAATCATCGCTTTCAAGAGTCGACTCATGTGCAACGAAGTACATTTAAGTTGGTCTTTTTTTCAGCACATAGTTTCATTTTCCAAAGTATCTTTTGGTATTTCTAAATATTGGAACTTGTAACTAGACTCTCATCAATGTGTTTTAGCACTGTTTTGTCTTACCTA
>JAOXJJ010000614.1:41713-56875 GCA_025769935.1 Phoenix roebelenii
CCTTGGACGATTCATAGACACAAACAATATGAATGAAAAGATGCCCATTTATTATTCAATAATAATAAAGTCAAGTATAAATTTATGTTCTAGAATTAATAATGTGTCCGCCAGATTGGCTTCTAGGGCATACATCTAACACGATCATCATCGAAGGCGATAATCTCAAGGTCGTCTTTGATCTCCTTTTTCTTCTAACACAAGAATCAATACCACTATACCTTCATTATGGCCTGTCCAGTTGTAGGTCATGCATGCAAATAACTTCACAATTTGCCGTAAGTTTGAATCACAAGTGTGCTTAGTTATAATGGTCTATAGTTTGCATGAGAAGGGATTGTATCTTTCGCTTGTGAAATAAAGGGTTCACCTTCCTCTACACGAATCCACCATCATATCGTGCAATAGCCACTTCAAGATCCATGCAAATAGATCAATAGTGGAGTTTGAAATGTTTTAAGATATGTGGAAATGCGATCAAATGATTAATATTGTTAAAAAAAATCAATTATTCTTTTCCGCGAAAGATACAATCCGAACCCAGCGTAGTCTGCTCTTATAAATGGATCCAGTAGTTTGACTTAAAAGGCCAAACCTAAGCAGATTGAAACCAGCTAAAATGAGGACCACATATCAGATTGAAACCAGCTAAATGAGGACCACATATCATGCCACAGATGACAAGAATGAGCTGAATGGGGTCAGAGGAAGTCAACATGGCATTAAGAACTCAGAGGACCAGATAGGCCAACCTCCCCCCTCAGAGTGGCACACTCCCTGAAACCCTCTCAGTGCCAAAAATGCCCTCCCAATATTTGGATTCATGGACTAAAAGACAAGGGTATATTTGTCATCAGGAGAAGACAAAGATGGTGCCCTGGTTGTGGTTTCGCCACTCTTCTGCAGAAGCTGTCACTTCTTACAGAGAAAGCTGCCCTTCTTTATGAAGGGTCATAATCCAATTGGATGGTAAATGGTTACTGGCCGCCGGGAACCACACCATGTCCTGATAAGTTTGCCACAGCTTGCAAATAGGAATAGGAGAGATTCAGGCTCGAACATCACCTAGGTCACAAGCATCCCAAGGCCCATCATAGCACATTCACTAGGTGGCTCTTCTGACTTCTAAGGTTGCCCAGTGTAGCTCATGGGAAGCAGCAATTTGAATCAACTACATGCAAGAAAGAAATCCTCGGCAGGCGGATCCTAAACCGAATCAGATCTTAGGCAAATCATTTTCTTGCCATGTTAATCCATGAACCAACTTTGTTCAGACTAATACAAGCATGAATTGTTGATTATTAAGCAATAACGATATGGCAGGCCATTAGTGATAAATGGTAGCAGTCACCTTAACTAGTGCCCCAAGGCAATTGTTAACATTTTCCTCTTGCTATTTTCATTCTCATAGATTTAGTTTTGATTTACAGTTGATGCACTCCCAGAGTTTTCATATTTAATTCAAGTATGGGACATAAATATATAAATCTAATTTACATAGTTAAGAAAATGCTCATCTGGTGTTTGGATTCTATGGATATGATTGCTAAAACATTCCAAGATTAAACCATGAAATCGTTTTTAATCGATGATTTATCACAAAAGCCGAAGTTCACAAATTTTGCTCTGAAATCTTCATGCCATCTAAGTTTAGGTCAGCTATAAAATTCAATCTTTTTATTTTCTTCTTTAATCATAAACGTATCGTCAAATACTTAAGGTCGACTCGAGAAAACTTGATTTATCAAGAATTCAAAATAGAGCCACCTCCGATGATGAAACAAGGAACATGTTGATATTTACAAATATGCAGATTTAGAATCCTTTCGTAAGTGACATGCCTATTGCAATTGGCTCTCAAACTATTATCAGCCCTCTTCCTTTTTCATCCATGCCTGGACCAGTATTTGCAATTTCTTTTTCTGCAGTAACTCCTAAATTTTGACTTTAAAGACTACAATATAAATTTTTACAAATAATATTTTACATGTATATTTCATAATTGTATACAGAAAACCCAAATGAACTATGCATTGTCCCTGACTTCTTGGCAAGGTCTTTGTCAAATCTGTTTCTGATTCAACAAACATCAACAATGGGAAGCCGGCTCGTAAGTTCACCAAATGAAACAAAGGTAACTAAGTAATCATGAAGATGCACCTGAGGAAGGAGCAGTGATCTCATCCATGAAAGGGATGTTGTTGCCCCATTAATATTCATTCAAGATATTATTATGTAACAAAATAATAGGAGTAAAGAGATTAGGTAATGCCATATTGTGGTATCTCAGTACACCTTCCTAAAGGCCAACTAGATATCAGCCTAGCAGACCTATTCTATCTTCATTCATATGGATTAGGATGCGGTTATCCTGCTTGTGACTGCCCACTGGCTAATACCACCTACCAGGATCCCAAGTCCACAACATAGAGAGACAACGGTCATGTGGCCCGGCATGTGACAGAGTTCACTTAATATTAGCAATCACCGTATATATTAGTGTACTGCTAAGCCGCACATGGTTTTCCCACAACTAAAAAAAAAAAAAAGGACAGCTACGGAATTTGCCGTGTCCTGTGCTTCCCTCGCCAGCAGCCGAAGTATTTAGAATACAAAACTACAGAGAGCAAGTATTAATAATATCAGTAACAGTGGTCTTTTGCCTCCTACAAAGACGGCAGGCTCCGAGCCCTCCGCAGGTTACCGGGCTGGAGAGATAGGATGCAGACGGACCGGAAGGATCCGCGGGCCGTCAGATCACATCACATCGAGAAAGTACTGGGGGCTTTTTGCTCACCAGCGTCGCCCCTAATTTGGGGTGATGGATCAGACAAAGTAAGCGATTGAGTAAAAATTGTTCGGAGGGGCTTCAGCTTCCCTCATACCCGTAGATTCATTCCACAACACATTACTGATACCAATAATACCAGTAATAAAATGTTAACAGTAATAAGCATATTAAAGTTACCTACTGGTACTAACATTTAAAATTAAGCTGACAATGATGCGGCTGCTAAAATTGTCATTAGTGATGTAGTAATGATAAGAATGATACCTCCTAAAAGTTAGCTTGCGCGGTGGCGGAGATTAAAACCGAAAAAACAGCGAAGCGGTTCACCATTTTGTTCGGTTCCCCTACAAATTACCCAGGCAAACGAAAGCCGGATCCAAACCCAATAGACCAAAAGAAAAGAATAATACAGTAGATATTTACAGGCGGATCTAAACAAAATAAACCCCAACTCCAAAAGATTTTGGAGGAAAAAACGTAGAAAAAGAAAAACAAAAATAAGCAGCTTTTTAGGGGGAAAAGAGCGTTTTTCTGTCATTTTCTTAGCGATTTTTCCGAATTTTTGGAGGCTGAGTTTACCTAATCTCTCGAAGATTTGTCGCCCTTGATCTTAGCCCCACCGGCATTCCCGCTCCGGCCTGATGAATGCGAACCGGTGGACGAACCGTCACGGTCCTTCTTCTGGGCCGAAAAGAGCTGGCCGAACGCGAAAACCGACACCGACTTGGCCGAGCCGCGGAGAGAGCAGACAGGCACGTTGAGGACCGGGGTGACCCGGACGATGGCCGAGTAAGACCGCTCCATCCCCCTGGGCCGGACACTCGGACCGCCGTGGAAGCTTCCTGGGCTGCTCGAGCTCCTTTCCAAGCCCTGGAACACGATCTTCCCCGCCGGGTTTATCCGCGGGCTGTCCACCGACAACCCCCGCGGCGGAGGCGGCGGCGCCCCCGGGTCTGCCGCACGCCGGACCGTGCTCCGGCCGATCCTCGCCGGTGGGTGGGATTCGCCTGCCGCGGTGGCGGCAGCGGATCTCGCCCGGGCCACCCGGACCCGCGGCGGGTTCCGGCTCAGCGAGATCGGGATCTGGGCCGCCGGTTTCTCGGAGTCGAGGGAGATCCTGGGGAGGTCCTCGAGGTCGGGACCGGAGGAGGAAACGGACAGCCGGGAGGAGATGGACACCGACTCGGTGTCCAAGTCGTGGAGCAGCGGGAGGCTCAAGGACGAGTCCGCCGGCCGCGATCTTGGGTTCCGATGGAGCAAATGCTTCAGAGATTTGGGGTTCGGGTTATTGGAAGCGGCGACGACGGGCTTCCGGGAATCGGGCTTCGGGGTTTGTGCCTTCTTGAGGCCGAGTAGCTCCCTCCACCGGCTGGAACACCGTGGCGCCTTGGGAGAGAAGACGTAGGGGTCCAATCCAGCGGCGTTCTCCGCCCTCCGCCGCGACTTCAGCGGCTCGAGCGATCGGATCTCGGAGGAGGACTCATCAGGCAGCTTCGACGCCGCCGGCGACGGCTGCAGGGGGACCAGCTTCCCGTCAGAGAAGAGCTCGTCAGCGGGGAGCATGGCGACGGGATCGTCCAGCCGGAACTCGAAGTCGACCAGGTCATTTCCGGCGGTCTCCAGCTCTTCCAACGGGTTACAGGAAGGCGCCGCCAGGGCGGCGGCGGAGGCAGGGGCGGGCTGGTCGCCGTCAGCGTGGTCGCGGCTGAGCGAGATCCGAGGGCTGAGCCAGCCGTAGGGGGAGTAGGACGCCGGCGGGAAGCCGAGGAAGCCCTCCGGCGACACTCCAACGTTGTTTACCACGGCCGAGGCCATCATCGATCATGAATCGGGGGAGGAACGCTCCGCGATCTCTTTCGATATATCGGACAAGAGGGAAGGAGAGGGGAGGGCGATTAAATAAGGCGGAAGAAGTACCCAACGGTTCATTTATATAACAGTGTTTTTTTGGCAGTGGGTCCATTCGAGGATCAGGCAAGTGACAAATCGACAGCGGAAGGACACGTGGCAGAGGAATCGTGTTGTCGCTTGTGTAATGAATAACCCCCATGTTCCAGTAAAATCACGATTTAGTACTGTCTATCGCCCTCAGCAGGGGAAGTACCGATTCGGCCAATCACAGTCACCGAGCTATGAATTCGTCATTCAAAACCAATATTGGAAAAATTAAACACGTATGTAGACTACAAGCTTTAGTAAACACATAATTCTGTCTGGCTTCAGTTGTTCCCATGCAATGAAGTTTGATGAAAATTTACACTTGTGCAAGTGATGGAGGGTAAAAATTCGCAATAACTAAATTAGAATGTGTTTCACACATTGATATAATTAATCTTCAAAATTCTTGAAATATTTATTGCATACTAGAGCAAATAATGTAGGAAGGATTTAGCACACTATCATGACATAGGTTAGAAGCATTTCTGTTCTATGGCCAAAAAAATGCTCACCTGGTGAAAAAAAAAAAAGAAAAGAAAAGTATTAAAGTTGCAAATAATAAAATCAATGGTATGTTTTTTTCTCAAAGTTCCAAAATTGTGCTATGTACTAGTACGTGCATCACCTTAACATCTCTTGCTATTCTCTTTTTTCCAAAACTATCTAGCTATTCTTAGAATCAACATTTTATGAGCACTTCCACTCTTAGGCTCTATGATAATATACAAGCTTTCAAATTTCATTGAATCCTCTTGCAAATCAAGCATGAGTAGGAAATAATTATGTTCCATTTCTACCATGTCCGCACTATAAAAAAAAATAGTTATGATCGGTCTTTGTAAGTGCCACTATAAACAAAAAAGAATGCTGCAAATATCTTTATCGGTATTTTTGTGGTATTTTTTTATATACTATCTTAAGATAGTGTCCGCAATTAATTTTTCACACTTTAAAACAAATGCTGCTAAAACTCTTTTATTTGGTAATTATATTTGCCGGTAATAAAGTATAATATCTAGTAAAAAAAATTTAAAATAAACCTTGTTTGATTGGCAAGCACTTGACCACCAAGCTATAACTATTATTATAAAATAAGAATAGTTTATTTAACTTATTAACATATATTCATATCATTAAATAATTATTTAATGTACATTAATTGTAATATTTCATATTTTAATCATTATTTTTTAAAAATAATAAAAATCAAAGATAAATTTATTGTATTTTATTTTTTATAATATTTTCAAAATTTTATTTTTAAAAATATTTAAAAATTAACTTTTGTATGTTACTATATTCATATATAATTTTTCTTACAAGCTCTGTAGGAATAGATAATTTATAATTATTTTTACTTATGATATAATAAAAAGTGTTAATAGTTTTTAATTAAAAACTATTAATATTCTTATATTATATTTTTATCTTCAATAATTTTTGATTTTTAATATTTTAATACAAGCCCTATCAAACTAGTGACCTATATAGTAAGTCTAGACAGAGAAAGCATCATGGTCGTAAATTTACAAGTAAATGAATTAATACTTCTTTATATTTTTCTTAACCATATAGGTGCATTAGGTAGCACATTAATTCCAAAATGATGGGCCATGACTTTATCATTAAGGATACCTGCTTCTATAGGCTTTGCTTGAATGCATCCTTGTATGGACAATGAATGCAAAACAAACCGAGGTTTGTCATAGAATAGTTAATTTGATGTTGTCCGAAAACTACTATATTAGGCGAAGCAGAAAAAACAAGTAAAAAATCACATAGTAGTAAGTAAATGGTTTTATGGGTCAGTATTATAGTTTAAGTTATTTTTTCTCCTCCATAATTTCTGAAACGATTAAGGGATATACAAAAGAAACCATAAATGTACAAGAAACATTTTATGATGCCTATATATGATGAAGTGTTTATGTTATATTATGTTAAAGAATATTAATGGCTATATCAAAGATGTAAATTCATATCTCACCTACTTTAAGCTAGAGAAGTTTTGAGGTGCTCGAGAAGAGATGCCCCTAATTTGGCAGCCCCCACCTTCTCAAAAATAGGTCACTATCTATTTGAATACGAAGACATTAAAAATAATTAAAGAAAAAGAAGATAAAGTTGCATAAAGAAAATATTCTATATATCTCTCTTGCACTAAGATTAGATCTCATCTCTCTCTCACAGACACACATAGAGAAGAGATATATAAATAAATAAAACGTCACAGTTATTTCTCAAATATTAAATTATAATCAAACCTAGACATAGCATAAGTTGCACAAGAATATTTTAATTGAATCTCATAATTGATCCTAATCAACTAGATTAGACAAAAAAAGAATTAAATGTCTTAAATTTACATGTAAATGAACTAATATTTCTTTACCCTTTCCTTAACCATCTAGGAGACATTACCTATTTTTATAGGCTTTGCTCAAATGCATGCTTCCTTGTATGGACAATGAATGCATCAAAGAAACTGAGGTTTTTCATGGATTAGTTAATTTGATGTTTGTCTAGAAAAACTATTATATTAGGCAAAACAGGAAAACCAAGTAAAATATCACATAGCATATTTTTTTTATTGTTCTACATAGGAAGAAAAAAGAAAAAGAAGAAATGAAAAACAAGGTACAAATCATGAACACCGAAAATAACTGAAGCCCATTGCATCCATTTGTTGCAGAAACACCAAATCAGGAGACACGATATCTCCATTCAAATGGTCGAAATCACACCTGTATCAGCTAACCAATTAGCAGGAAAGTTGTCTTCCCTAAAAGCATGTTCAACATTGAAGTATTCTAGGGTGGTATAAAAGTGCAGAATGTCCAACAAAAAAGGAATAGAATTAGTACAAGTTTTCTCATGTATCTACTGAATAACTATACTAGAATCATCTACAAGGATGAATTTCTGCTCTTCAAAATGAGCATGGCGATCATGAAACCTTCCCAAGCAGCCCTCAATTTTGTCATAGCAACTAAAGTGGCATAAAATTTTCTAGATATAGCATACAAGAGGTAGCCAATGTGATCCCTAATCACAAAACTAGTAGTACCAATATTTTTTTTAAATAATCCATCAAAGTTGACTTTCTGTAAATCATGAAAGGGGGCACCCATTAAACCTGTAACGGGGATAAAGAAAGGGAGCTACTAGAGCTACAAGGCTCCCAATGCCATGAAGAACTGAAAGTAGCATCTGTTGAGGCATCTACAAATTCAAATGCCAATTTGACAGATTGGATAGTAACAAAACTTGGATTAGACATAACTTGCCAAAAAAATTTGTCATGCCTATTTTTTCAAAGCATCCAACTTCCAGCTTGATGAAACATTGGATCCCTAGCAGACATAAAGGTCAGCATTGAATGAGAAGTGTCAAAGGAGAGTGAGACAGGGATTAAAGTAGAGATAAACATACTGGTTTGTCGGGCTATTGTATAGATACAAAGGACATGCAAGAAGTTGAATTGAACTAAAGAAAATTTTTGTAATATAAATTTACTTTATATGGTAATCTCTACCAAGCAACCTTCCACCATAACAGTTTGACTCTTAGGGTTGTACACAACTTCCAAATAGGAGAAAAATTAATCATTACCATTGGTGGTAGAGAAGGTTCAAAACTAACTCTTTGTACATCCTGTATCTCCAATCTATTTGATTCCGTCTTGTACCAGGTTAGGTGATCCTTACATCTACATTCTAGAATGGCAAGGAAGAGGTAATCTCGGCCACCATCACAGGATGGAACATTTTCTAAAATATATCAACATTCCATAAGCCTTGATGCATTAGAAATGAGACAATCTTACCATCCAAATAAGTGGCTGAATTTAGAGGGATGGATTGCCTATTTAATGTCATATTACCAATCCAAGCATTAGTGAGAATGTAAATTCCATTACCATCTCCAATCTGCCATTGAAGTGCATGGTGAACAATAGAAGCAATCCAAGGGATAGCTCTCTAATTAAATGATGTTCGGCTACCATAACTGTTTCCCAAGAGCAAGAGAAATCATATTTGGAAGTAACCAATTTTAGTTATTTTTGCCTCTTTCACAATTTCTAAAGTGATTAAGGGATCTACAAAAGAAACCATAAATGTACAAGAAACATTTCATGATGCCTATATATGATGAAGAGTTATACTGTATTCAGTAATTAGAGACTCTTGATTGTTATACCAAAAACATAAATTCATATGTCATATACTTTAAGCTAAACTACCTGAAAAGATGCATTGCCTATGGTGCTCTTTCTAACCTACCTCCACAAAGATGCATCACTATCTATTAGAATATGTAAGCATTAAAAATAATTACAGAAGAAGAAGATAAGTTGCATGAGGAAATGTTCTATATATCGCCCTAATACTAAGATTAGATTTCACTCTCTCTCCAATACACATAAAGAGAGATATATAATTAAACAAAACTTCATAAAAACTTTAACAATCAATAATTTCTTAAATATTAAATTATAATCAAACCTAGTCATAATAGTAATTGCACAAATACATTTCAATTGAATCTCATAATTGATCCCAGGCAACTCTATTGACAAATTTAATACTTCTAGCCAACATGATCTCTAAATTACAAAAAAGTAATAGGTTTGCTATATGGAGAATATGTATGTATTTTTACACATGAGTTGACCAACTAGAAAGCTAGTCAAATGCGATTAATTACGGTTAAGTATATAGGGTAATTAAGTTAAAAATGTCTTGTTACTAAAAGGACATGTTATAGCTAGCAAAAGATGTATATTGATGCAAGACATGCATGTATGGTCACTATTGAGATAAAGAATGATGGTAAACCATAAAAAGGACATGTAATAGCAAGAGGACGCTATACAACATACAAATAATGTTGCTATACTATGTAAGATATGGTAAGAAAAAAATATTAGAGAGTACAATGGCAAAAGTATGCAACAACATGCCGACAAATGGAGAAACATTTGATAACAAGAAAAAAAAGACCGACAAGAGATGGTGTCAGTTAGTGTTAATATTGTTTTCCACCAAAAGCTTTGATGGTGACTTGAAAATTGACTACAAAGACAATGGAGAAAATGTGAGACTACTGATAAAGAAGGGTTGGACATACCACCAACTTAACTAGAGACTAATGATAAAGAAGGATTATACATATCACCAACTTAACTACTAGCTTGCTAGGGTAACAACAGTAATGAGAGAACAAAACATAGACTTTAATTTGCTACAAGATGATATGACAAAATCACCAAAAGTAAGGCAACATGAGGAGCAAAGACTTTAAGGGTTGTGTTTGCTAACAGTGAGGCATTAGTTTTATCAAAATCACCTTGAAAAGGCATGGTTATGGATGGCAGTGTACAAGTTATTAATTGTTAGCATAGAGAGGATAGTATTGTAACTAAAGTGAATAAGAAACATGAATAACAACCATACACCCTTCAAAGAGCTTAAGGTTATGGGATGAAATTGAAAGTTGCAAGAAAATTCAATTGATGGCTGTCAACTATCAAGAGGATGCTCTTATATCATATGAAAATGGAAGCATTGAAAGCAACTAGAAGATAATGCACACTTGCAACAAAGAAATGTTTTGCATAAGAATTATGTTTTTTACTTCTGTACTTGGATTATTAGTATACATACTGATACACATTATGTATATATACATAAATGCATACATATTGTCTATATATGATCAGCTAAATTCTATAAAATTGATTGCACAATTAGAAATATGCCACTAGTTGTACAATTAGAAATATGACACATGATTATACCAAAATATATTTATTGCTTAATGTCACATTATATCTCAATCAAATGCTACACAATTCCAATTGAATGCATATGATTGCAAAATAGTTGATTTGACCTTATCTTAATAATATAAAAATAAATGATCCAAATAGAAGCAAATGTCTCATGCATCTAAGCAATAATGAGAGTCATTACAGAAATATCTGGCATTGCTAGTGCTCTTTAAGTCACCTGCCGACACAAAAAAGTGCTGCATGATAGCTCTCTGATGCTTTCTAAAGCATTGAAAAAATGTCAACAATGCAGATGGAGAAAAAGAATTTTACAGCACTTTTGGTTTGCATCGTGCGTTGATTCAAATGGTGTTTTTAAGTATCGGCAAGGGAAGCACCTAGACGTGGCTTCCGAAGAAAAGCATCACTAATTAAATATGCTTATTCATGTTGCTAATTAATGATGTTAATTTGTATCGCTAATTATTAACTGGCGATATTTATTTGCATTGCTAATTATAAACTGACAATGCTTATTTGCATTGTTTGTGTATCTTTTAACGACACTTTAAAATGCCGTTAACTTTAAAATATGGTGATGCTTTATTGCATTATAAGGACAAACTATTTTTTCAAATTTATTAAGAAAAATAAAAATATGTACACGCATATATACACAAATACAAACATAATAAAAATCATATAATAATACATGCATCATATATAAAAATAGCAAATATTTATATTGTCAAATATGATTGTATTTACATTAACAAACATGATTGAATGTTCATTACTATTCATTATGCTTCAAAAAAATAAAAATAAACACATATAAAACTTTTATAAAAAATCTAAGGGCTTTCAATGGTCCATAGCATCATCATCATCATCTCTATGACTGTTGAAAGTATCAAAAACCTATAAGAAAAAGATAGAATCGTTAGAAGTTGAGAATATAAAAATCACAAAGTATTATAAATCATTAGCTCATACAAAAATATACATGATAATTATGTAAATATACAAATAGATGTAGTTATTTATCTGAAGAGGGACAAACCTCTGCAGTAAGAATGTAATTTGGTCAAGCTAAGTTCTCAAAAATTGTATCTCTATCTGATGGCTCTGCCTCATCCCCTCTATCTCTACCTCCAGTCTATGAATGTCTGCAATGCTACTACTATGTCTAGTATTTTGGATATATCTGCTTACTCAACCATAACCTCTCACTCAACCAAACTACTCCGGTCCAATCAATTCGGTGAACATCTGAGCTTTGATGTAACTGGTCTCTAAAGATAATGATGAATCTCTGACATGCATTGCAATAAAAGATGTAGCCCTCTCTTATATTTTAAAAAAAAGTCACATATTAATATTTTAAAAAATGAAACTATAAATCATTGGACAAATCAATTATCAATACATATGACTATCTCTCTTGACTTCTTCCGGACAAAGATGCCATCTCGGTGGGTATGAGTTATCCTGTAGAACTGCACCTCACCAGGCTCCCTTCCATGCTCTTTCATCTACAACAAAAATTATATGTTACATGGTACATTATCCATGATATGTGATATATGATGAAAGATACACAATTCATGATACACATTATATGATACATAATTCAATATAAAGATTAAAGTTTCAATTTAAAGTAAAAAAGTCTAAGAGTTTTAATAAGACATAAGTATCATGATATATGGTACATGATACATGGTACATATAAATTTCATTAAGAAGCATAATTGCTTCAATGTAAAACAACTGAATCTAATAAGGAGTTTAAAATATGCCAAAGAGTTTCAAAGAAACATATGAATTCATCTCTATGCTTGCATAACTCTTAGAGCCTGATGTATGAGGAACCGACTAAGATGCTCATATAGCTCTAGCAATATCGGAATATGTCTGCCAAATAAAGTAAATAATATAATATATCTTATATATATATTCAATCTATATTAATAATGAATAAAATATAAGATGTTGAGAGAGTATGCACAATTTGTCCTCTTTCAAAAAATCAATAATAAATAAGCTTCCTCCACTGATGAGGGTATACATCAAGAGGACAACTACGAGCAACCTCCTCCTTTATCTTACCCTCTCTCTTGTAGTCCCTCTACAACTTCTTTTTAAATTCTTTTCACTTGTAGTTGAGGGACTTCGGCATCCAATCATGGCTCTTTGGAGGAAGCACAAACTTACTCTACACCAAAGTAAAGAATGTTAGAAATGTTAAATAAAATTACATGCTTATGGTAACTAGCAAATTAACATGCAACATAAATTCAATTCTTTACTTGTATAACTTGTAGAAGTTCAAACTTATACGAAGAAAGTATATCATTCCATATAGTATAGTTGAGGGAACATAGCTAACCTTTCCACACTATCGATAGTAGAAAACCTGCTAATATGCTTCCAGCCCTCTTAATGGACTACCCAATCTAGTTGCATCGGGTGACATTCCTCTCACCCTCATCAACCTGCCACACATTCCTTGCTCGAGTGGGTTCCCATTTTGTCCTCACTCTCTCATGTCCATCTACAAAAAGCATATAAAAAAATGTATTCAAAACTATTAAATATGCATTAAATCAAAGCAAATCAAATGTAATAAACTATTTAAATTGTAATAGTAATAAAAATATAATATTTTAATTAAATTACCATAGATCTATAAGTGATCTATAATAACCTCCTCGCTTGGATAATCGTTAGGAGACTCGTGCTAAGACTGGAGCTACTACTGCTAGTGTCTATCAAGCTGCTGGGGCTTGTAGGGTTGCGGGGATTACAAGGACTAATTAGAAGATGATCTAGCTTGAGAATGTTAAAACTCATTGATAGCCACAAAAAGGACATATAATACGTTCTTTAGTTCTCTAACTAGATAAATTACCATATGCAGAAAAATCATTCAAAATCCAAATAGGAGCCGCCCACAATTTGATTGTTTGGCTAGTGAAAGCATCAAATGCATTGATATGCTCTCATAACTACTTCAAGTCCTCTATTAAATGCTACAGAAAAATATCAATATTATTACCTGGACCCTTATCACCTTGAATGACTATTGATAGAATAAGTGAAGATTGTTTTATACACATCCATGGTGAAAAATTACAAAAAATCAAAATAACCAACTAAGTATTGTATGTGGAACTCATCGTTCGGAATGGATTGAACCCATTAATAGCTAAACGTAGCTTAACACTATGAACACTAGAAGCAAAATTGGGATACCTATTGTCAACTTTTTTTAATGCTAAACAATCTACCGGGTGTCTTAACATTCCATCTTTTATATGACCTTCGTCATGTTATCTCATCGATGAAGCTATCTGCGATAATATATAGATATTTTCCAATCTAAGTATGAGAGAAAAACAATGCAAAACTTTGGCTAGTCTTTTTTTTTTAGTCCATGTAGCATCCACTTCATTCAACAAGTCATCCTTATCTTCTATATATTTTTTCCATCATGAAGATCCACACATATGGCACAACTTTTGGTTAATATTTTCACCACAATATAACATACAGACATTCGGATAACTGTGAATCTTTTTATATCCAAGATCCAATTCTTTTGCTAATTTTTTGGCTTCATAAGAAAATGATGACAAAGTAACACCTTCCAAAATTGCATCCTTTAATAATTGAAGCAGCACAGAAAAAACTTACTAGACCACCCATTCAAATATTTCAAATAGAATAAATGCACAAGAATGAAATCTTTGAATTTTTTTTACAACTCGGACATAGTTCTTGATCATAATCATTAACCAAGTTTTGATGCTGAGCTGTCTCATCATTAAATAAAGGTCTAGGTTCCACAACATGCATACAATTAGTAAATATACGCTCATCAACCATTTTAGCTACTTCTTATCCTCCACTGGGATCTCCTAAATTTTCAATACCACATTTAAGAGCATCTCTGAGTAAGTCCCTTATATCGTCTTCTATTGCAAGATTTTTTTGTATATTACTGAATCTAAAACTAGAGATGTATTTTATATAGGAGGGTTGATTACATGGAGATGGCAATATGGATCTCCATGAAATACGCACTTAGTACAACCTTTTAGAACACCATTTTACACAAAATATTATTCAACATTTTTTGGAGCCCAAGAAGAACAATTTACATATTTTCGGCATAGACATAAAATTTTTTCATTCATATTAGCTTTCTCAATAGCAAATTTAATAAAATTCTAAACTCCATCCAAATATTCTTTAATGGATCTCGACTTATTTATCCAACTTTTGTACATTCTATTAGAATACTTATTGAATTGCAACTTATCTTAAAAAAGATAAACAAAATTAAACATTTAATATTATATTTTGTAAAAAAAATTAAACAAGTCTTTTATCATTGAATACATTCTATTAGAATAGAAAGTCGAGCTCATGCATCTTTAAAAAACAGTCCAATAGAAAGCACATGTAAATGGATAGTGATGAGAGCACAAAAGTGCGATCTAAGTACCAATTAACTTAACCTAATGTCAGCAAAATAATGATAAATAATAGGTGTTAACATTTGCATGATTAAATAGTTTATCCTTAGCACTTATTATAATTTTTATCATTATTTTTATATAAATTCATCTCTTTTGATCTACAGAACAGACCC
>JAOXJJ010000614.1:56975-80488 GCA_025769935.1 Phoenix roebelenii
AGATATACTCAAGATGCTAGACAGAGTAGTAGCACTGCAGAGGTTAATGATCTGAAGGCAGAGATACAAAAGTTGAAACATAGCCACCAGTCAGAGATACAATCTTTGAGGGCTCAAATTAATCAGATTACATCAATGTTGCATTAGTTTGTCTCTCCTAAGGTTAAATACTACATCTACTTGAACATTTAACAAAAGTATCATATTTTTTTTAAAAAGCTTAATAATTTTTGTATTCTTAACTTCTTAAGTTTTTTTTATTGCAGGTTCCTAATACTTCATCTGCACGTAGAGATGGTGATGCCATCGACCCCTGAAGCATTTATTTTGGAGTTTTATATGTATTTTTTTATACTTTTCGAAGTACATTGTAAATTGACAGTATGAATTGAATTTGAAAATATGAATGTAATTTGACAATATGAATGTTTAGATACGTTTGATTGTGCCATGTGTATATCTCATTTAGTGTGTGTGGTTTTGATTTTGTAAACTGGGCTTAAAATTTATCTTATTTTTTTTAAAAAAAATAATATGCTAACGACGCTTTAAAGCGTCATTAAAAGCAGAAAGAGACGTGAATTAGCGACGCTTTAACGCGTCGGTATTTTTTGATTAACGACGTTTTAAAGCGCCATTAAAAGCAGAAACAGACGTAAATTTGCGACGCTTTAAAAGCGTCGGTATTTTTCAATTAACGACGCTTTAAAGCGTCATTAAAGTCACGAACATAGGCCAATTCCCGACGCTTTAAAGCATCCCTAAATCGAATCATTAGCGACGCTTTAAAGCGTCGCTAACTTGACATTACCGATGCTTTAAAGCGTCGCTACAGTAACAATACCGACGCTATAAAGCGTCGGTAAAGCGTCGCTAATTTCTGACGCTTTTCAAAGCGTCGGAAAAAAATTTCTCCACTGTAGCTTAGGCGACGCATTACCGACGCTTAGGAAAGCATCGGGATGGCTTTTCCCAACGCTTAACAGCGTCGGTACAGACCAAAAAAAGCGTCGGCGGTTCCCCCTTTTACTGTAGTGATTAGGCCCTAAGGTTGCTACCACCTAGGATATAAGTTAAAATGTGCATTGTATAACTTTAACTGTATGTCACTTCTAATAGATATACTGTATCATAGAACATGAAATCAAAAAAATGATTGCCCTTGTGACTATGTATCATAACTTCAAGCATGCATATCAATATATTGCAAAATGTGCATCAGCAACCAACAAAGTAATTAGATTAAATACTAATCTGATCAAGAAGAAGGAAATATTTCCCTCAACCTATCAGCTTGCATATGCTAACAAAATTATGCAAAGTAGAAAAATAAGCTAAAATGGGATCTAGATTTCCTTTTTCTTTTATTAATTAATTACGAAACATAATTACATAGCCTCTACTTATACTATTGAGATCCGTCCTCATATAATTTGGGCTGGATTTCTCTTTTAGTTGGAAGAGGATATAACTTTCACAAAATAGGCATGAGTAGTGAAAATAATTATGAAAAAGCTAAAATCCTATAGGAGGCAGATCTTAGTTTTTATATCGATTTTATCTTTAGCTACTTAACTCTTTCTAAATTGAAAGATATGCCTCGTTAAAGTCTTTTTTGAAAAGAAAAATTTTATTTGACCGGCCTGCTTTAAAACCTAAATGATGGAATTTTGGCTTTGATCACTTTGTCACCATACCTGTAAGGGCGGCACTAAATCTTAGAGCTCGAAAGGTTATTTGATCTAAAAAAAAGAGAGCGTTTCAATTGGAGTAGTATGAATAAGTTATGGCCTCCGGAAGTTTGAAATGTGATTAGCTTTCTGATGTGGTAGACCTCGTTCCTAGACCTGTCTAGTCCTCCATATAGTGACCAAAGTAATTCACATCAAGTCTCGTGATCATCTTGAATCAAATTCTTACAAAGCTAAAATGTGATGTGTTTTGCACAAAATATAATAAATACCTTAAAAAAGAAAATAAATTTTCAATAACATCATAACATGTGCATCAAGTATGCCAGGTGTTATGCTTTTCTTCACTACAAGGACTATACTTTCTCTTTTGTTGTTCCCTGCAAATGGACTCCTATTTAATCCTCCTCTTGTACTAAACTTCTGCTATAGGTGGGAAGCGCACGGGCTTTCCTTCACGAGTGAGTCAATGATCTTGCCCATGTGTTGGCTTCAAAGAATAGTTGCAGACTCACAGGAACCTCTTGGATGTGAACTAGTGTTCACAGTTGTCATATGCATCAGGGTATCTATGGGTAATTGTCACCATCCCGTGTGAGCACGAGATTCCCATGGTGTCCCTATACCTGCATACTAACCTTTACACAGATAAAGATGGTAAATACCTACATGAGCACTTCTTCATGCTAATGCTGAAGCTTCGAATTGATTTCCCATGGTAACTTGGAATTCCATGTCAACTAGTAGAACAAGGTATTTGGAAAGTTCAAAGAGGTGAGAGGAAGATATATGTCGCGTAAAACACTAGATCCAAATGGCGAACAGAACAAAGCACAAAATTGAGAGAAAAAGAGGAAGAGGAATTGAACACAGGGATTTACGTGGTTCGGCAATGTGCCTACATTCATGGGAGCGAAACGGCCGTAACTTTCACTATCTCACAATAACAAGGGTTACAAGATATTTATAGATAAACCCTAACCCTAGAGTCCCAATCCCTATCAGCATTCTTGGTAAAATAAAACATTACATAATTATCCCAAAGATAAACATATCTCGTTGCTTCGCTCTGCTCCGTTAGAATACCATGGTGTCCCACTCAAATAAGAATACCACTTAATATGAGCCACTTATTCTAACAATCTCCACCTTGGCTTATATTCACCCCTTAGGAGAAAAATAACCTAGGACACCACCTGACGCTAATAGGTTGGAACACATCCTCTTTAGCACCTAGAGATGTTAACCAAGTCCAAGCAATGCTTGAACTTATCTGCAGTAACGGATTTTGTCAAAATGTCTGCTGCATTTTCATAAGTGTGAACTTTCTCGAGCAATATGTCACCGGAAGAAACCAACTCCCTAATCTTGTGATACCTCACATCTATGTGCTTGGTTCTCGCATGATATACCTGGTTCTTCGCTAAATAGATCGCACTCTGACTGTCACAATGCAACTGAACTCCACCTTGCTGAACACCCAGCTCCTTGACTAATCCCGCAACCACAATGCTTCCTTGGCAGCCTCAGCTACTGTCATATACTCTGACTCAGTCGTAGATAGTGCAACCAGAGACTGTACCATGAACCTCCAATTGATAGGCCCTCCTGCAAGAGTGAATACATAGCCTGTAGTTGATCTCCTGTCATCCAAATTCCCTGCATAATCTGCATCAACATACCCCACGACTGAAGGATCATCCTGTTGTCTGACAAACATGATACCATGGTCTGTAGTACCCCTCAAGTATCTGAAAATCCACTTGATTGCATCCCAATGTTGTCTCCCTGGATTTGCAGTAAACTTGCTCACTGCGCTAATTGCATGCGCCAAATCCGGCCTAGTACAAACTATAGCATACATCAGACATCCCACTGCACTAGCATATGGAACCTTTGACATGTCTTCAATTTGCTTACATGTCTTTGGGCACTGTGAGGTAGACAATCTAAAATGATTCGCTAAAGGTGTGCTCACTGGCTTCGCATGACCCATGCTGAACCTCTCCAACACCTTCTATATATAACTATCTTGAGATAACCATAATTTTCTGGAATCTTTATCCCTGCGAATCTCCATCCCAAGAATTTTCTTGGCCGCGCCCAAATTTTTCATGTCAAACTTTCTATTCAATAAAGTCTTCAACTTGTTGACTTCATTCATACTCTTCGTAACAATCAATATATCATCTACATAAAGTAACAGAAAAATAAAAGAGCCATCATCAAGGCTCCTCACATAAACACAACAGTCATACTCACATCTCCTGTAGTCAATCCGAATCATGTAGGAGTTAAAATGCTTGTACCACTGCCTCCTAGACTGCTTTAGCCCATAAAGTGACTTTCTCAATTTACAGACTAAGTGCTCCTGTCCAAGTTCTGAAAATCCTTCTAGATGCTGCATGTAAATTTGCTCCTCCAACTCACCATGAAGAAAAGCTGTCTTTACATCCATCTGCTCTAACTCTATATCGTAATGTGCCACCAATGCCAACAGTACCCTGATAGAAGTGTGTCTGACCACTGGGGAGAAAATCTCATCATAGTCAATCCCAACTCTTTGTGAGTATCTATTTGCTACCAGACGTGCCTTGAACTTTTTTCTTTCTTTTTCTGATACAGCTTCCTTTTTCTTGAATACCCACTTGCATCCTATCGCTCTCTTCCCCTCCAGAAGCTCCACCAACTTCCATGTCTGATTTTTATTCAAAGATTCTATCTCCTCCATCATAGCACCCATCCATCTACTCTTCTCCTGGCTGTGAACTGTCTCCCGAAAAGTAGTAGGATCTCCACTGCTAGTGATTAATGCATAGGAAACCAAATCTTCGAAACCATACCTAGTTGGTGGCTTGATAGTACGATTAGGTCTGTCTGTGGTTATATTATGTTGCTCTTGGGCGGCTGAGGTAGAAGTCTCTGTACCCTGAATATTATTCTCTTTGACAGAACTCTCTAACTCCACCTACACCACCTGCTTATTGTTGCCGCAACTTTCTGACATCTTCTCTTCTTCTTGAGTACTTTAAAATATGGCTTTCTCATCAAAAAACAACATCTTTGCTGATCACCACCTTGTTTGCCTTCAGATTCCAAAGCTTGTACCCTTTCACCCCTTTCTGACACCCCAGAAAGATACACTGTCTAGACTTCGGGTCTAGCTTTGATCTCTCCTCACTAGGAATATGCACATAGGCAGGACATCCAAATACGCTCAAACCTAAGTAGTCTACCTGATTACCTATCCATACCTCCTCTGCAATCTTACCATCTAGTGCTGCCCTAGGTGACCTGTTAATTAAGAAGCATGCCATATTCACTGCCTCTGCCCAGAAGTTCTTTGCAAGCTCTGTATTTAATCTGAGATACCGTGCTCTTTCAGCTATAGTCTTGTTCGTCCTTTCCATCACACCGTTCTGTTGAGGTGTCTTGCGTACTGTAAAGTGTCTCTTAATCCCATGCTGCTCACAGAACTTTATGAACTTTGAGTATGTGTACTCAGTCCCATTGTCTGATTTGACGCATTTGACCTTTCTTCCTATCTGATTCTCTACTTTAGCTTTCCATAACTTAAACTTGGCAAATGTTTCTGACTTGTGCTGCATGAAGTATACCCAGATCTTTCTCGAAAAATCATTAATGAAAGTTACAAAATATGTATGTCCACCCAGTGATGCTACTTTGACTGGTCCCCAAACATCTGTATGAACATAGTCAAGAATACCCTCTGTCTTGTGCGTGGCAGTCCTGAATTGAACCTCGTTCAGTTTTCCAAGAACATAATACTTGCAAAAATCTAGTTTGCAAGTTTTAACACCCTTCAGAAAATTTCTTTTATGCAGTTCTAGCATACCACGTTAACTCATATGACCCAAACGCATATGCCACAAGACCGTATTATCAGACTCAGACTCTACAGCAGCAACTCCACCTACAACAGTAGTCCCTATCAATCTGTAGATGTTCCCTGCTACTTAATGCCCCTTCATCACTATCATAGCACCTCTACTAACCTTCATTACTCTACCTTGAGATTTATAACAAAATCCGTTAGAGTCTAAGATACCCAATGAAATCAGATTCTTTTTCAAATCTGGAATATGTCTAACATCACACAACGTTCTAACCACACCATCAAACATAGTAATTCTAATATTTCCTATTCCAATGACTTTACAAGATGCATCATTACCCATCAAAACAGAACCAGAATTAACTAACCTGTCGGTGTCAAACCAATCTTTATTGGGCGTCATGTGATAGGAACATGCTGAATCCAAAATTCAAGAATCCACGAGATGATTTGAACTGGACAAAACTGAAAATATGTCACCGTCACTGCTCTCTGTGTCTTCTTTCACTATATTTGCAGACTTGGACCCTTCAGATCTATCATCATCTTTATTCTTCTTTTTCTAAGGATAATTTCACTTTATGTGATCATGTTTTCCACACTTGTAGCACATTATGCTCTTCTTTTTCCTAGATTTAGATCGAGATTTACTGCGATTTGATCCATTCCTTATGTTGCTTCTTCCACGCTCCTGGTTACCTTTCACCACTAAGCCTTCTTCCTGAGAACTCTCAACACTAACTTTCTTCCTCTGATGAAAATCTAACAAGGCTTCAATGACGTCCTCTAACTCTAGGGTCTCCTTTCCCTATGTTAGAGTTGTAACCAAATTTTCATACGTAGGAGAAGCGGGTAAAGAATGCAATAACATCAACGCTTTATCTTCATCTTCGAACTTCACATCAACTCGCTGCAGATCACTGATAATTTGATTGAACACGTTGATATGTTGGCTTAAATAGCACCCTCCTCTATCTTAAGGCCATACAGTTTCTGCTTAAGATAGAGCTTGTTCGTCAATGACTTGGACATATACCGACTCTTCAATTTTGACCAAATTGCCGATGACAATTTCTCATCCATGATATGATACATCATGTCATCAGCCAGATAAAGTCGTATATTTGAAATAGCCTTCGCTTCAATTCCTTCCACTCTGCATTACCCATGTCATCTGGTTTCTTTCCGTATAGGGCCTTCACCATACCTTATGATACTAACAGATCCTTTACCCTTCTTTGCCATAGTCCGAAATTTCCAGTTTCATTGAACTTTATCACATCGAATTTCGCAGAAGAAATCCCTGCCCTGTTATCTTTTTGCAACATAAAATAGGGAAAAAGAAATAAAAACAAGATCTGATCCATGGTGTTTCGGCTCAGCAGAAACTCCTTCTCTCCTTGCGCGCGGACGGCGACGTACGGGTGGGCGAAGGCAGACGGCGGCGCGTGCGGGGTCGCGGGCACAGTGGCTCGGCGATGCGGGCGGTGGAACGCTTGGCTCCTCTTCCTTCAGATCAGACATGCGGCAGCGGCGGGCACGCAGTCGGCGTCCTCCTTGCTCGCGTCGGGCCGGTCGAGGACACGGACACCGGCAGATCAGCGGTGGACGCAGACACGAGTCTTCTCTCCTCTCGTCCGGCGGCGCAACGGGGCGCTTCCTTGCTCGTGGCCGGCAATGGGAGGGCTTTCCCCTTTCTCGGCGATGGAGGTTCTCCTCTGGATCCGTTCACGCGGCGGCGGCGCAAGGATGCGGGCGGCAGTGCGATGAGCCTTCTTCCCCTTCTTCCTCAGGAGCCACCAAAAAAAAAACACTAGGAACCCACACGTGGGATGAAGCGGGCTTGGGGAAGAAGACGCCTTGGGGAAGGAATCCTACACCACGTAAAAACCTTGGGAGAGAGAAGAAACTCTCCTTTCCTTCCTTCACGTGAATCACCACCCACGAAAGGATCTCTTCTTCGCTGCCTTCAATACAGAACCCACGGAAGAAAAGAAAGATGTTTCTTGCCTTGGGAAGACAGCCATCCAAAACCCACCGCACAGAAAACCACTCACCCACCAGAACAAGTTTTCTAACACAAGTTGTTGCGTAAAATACTGGATCCAAACGGCAAACAAAGCAAAGCATAATAGAATTGAGAGAAAAAAAAGAAGAAAAATTGAATACAAGGATTTACGTGGTTCAGTAATATGCTTAAATCCACGGGAGCAAAACGGCCATAACTTTCACAATCTCATAATAATAAGGGTTACAAGATATTTATAGATAAACCCTAATCCTAGAGTCCCAATCCCTATCAGCATCCCTGGTAAAATAAAACATTACATAATTATTCCAAAGATAAATATATCCCATCGCTTCACTTCGTTAGAATACCAGTATCCTACTCAAATAAAAATATCACTTAATATGAGCTATTTATTCTAATAATATATAAATAGACAATAGCAATGCATAAAAAGAAAAAGCTTACCGTCCATGTCATTGCCATCCAGGCCATCAATGCTGCCATTTCCTTTTATAGCAAGGTCGCCCCTGCCCTACCTTCCAGTGCTAACCTTGATGCTAGCTTCACCTATTTTGAGGCAGAGTTCTATGGTAGTTTCGTCATCTGCTATATATTCCTCTCCAAAGAAACCTTTGAGAACCCCTCCAAGATCTTATATTTTTTCTTAGGAGGAATCAAGGCTAATTTCGCTAGATTACAGACTCCGATGGCTTGACCATGCAGGGATGAATGTGCGAGAGTTACCACCGATGGTGGTGTCATCACCAGGTTTAGAGGATGTTCATCATGTTCATGATAGAAGACATGAGAATGACAGCTTAGATCTATCTTCAACCAAACTCATGAGATCATGCATACCGCCCATCTCTTATACGCAAAAGCAAAAAAGTATTTAGGCAACACTATACATAGATAGAGTGAAAAAGAGAGAGCTTAACTTGGCTATATTTGAGTGGATCTTCGGTTAGATCCAGATTGGTCTAGATTGAATGATGAAGGTTCCGTATCAATGATCCAAGCCATTGGTCGTAATCTACCACCTCTAATCTGCTTACATATCAAAAATCATATGATTTAAAGACCTCTAACCTATGTACTAAATGGTTAATAAATTTGACAGCTTAAATAACATGAAATAATATAAATTTTTTGAGCTCTTGATGAATAGATTAGGGATCGCTATATCATATGATTTTTTGTGTGTACGTAGCTTAAAAATAGTATATCTCATTCAACAACTCAGATCATTGATGTGGGACCTCTGTCATCTGATTTTGATATAATTGGATCCGATTAGTGATCCACTTGAGTGTAACTAAGTCTACCTCTCACTCTTTCTAAATATATTATGTATAAAAAAATTGTAAAATCAATTATGAATTTCTTTCGCAAAATTCACTTAAAACTTAGAAATTTTACCTGGCTATTCTATGTCGCATCAATAGTTTCACAATTGCCTCTTGCAGTTGTTTAATTTCTGAAAAACAAAATGCTTATATACTGTTTTCAGCACCTATTTCCCAGTGACAGCTCTAGAAAAATTCAGTAATGTTGCAGCTCTTTTTGCACTTAGTTCACTAACCAAATCACCCAGTTGATGGCCATCTCATGGATACAACTAACCTTTTGGAATTTTCAAACAGAGAACCAATCTATTGTTCTTAATCAAATATCTCTATTAAGAACTCTTTACTAACCATTTTGGAATTAGCTAAATTAGTTTCCCTTCAAATTCATGGCTATCCAGCAAGAATCCCAAAGGATTGAAAAAATTTCAGTTTGGGCAGTAGCATAGATTCCAAAGGTACCCAGTGGGCCCAAGGCTTGGGTTTCACCATCATGGCCCACCACAACAAGGGAAAAGTGAAGGCATCAATCTGCTAAGATAGCCCTTTTGGACACCCATCCTGTAAACAAATGCCTACTTGTAGCAGTTGAGATAAGGTGGTGCATCCTTCTGCCCTTTTGGATAAGGATCACCAGAGCGAATCTGCCACCACCACACTCTTATGATGGTATGATAAAGGAGATACTTTGAATTTGACCCATTACCCCCTAGGGGGGCAACCCAAGCACCATTACAATATGGGATCCTAATCTCTTCTCTCATGTCTTATTCCAAAATTAAAAAGATAAGCATTATAATATGTCTCTAATAGGAGCTTTGTGGTGGCTCATTTGTTCCCAGGGGCATGGCCGCATGGGGAAAAAAATTCACAAGATGTTTGACGTGCTCGTGTTGATGCAATGATTATTTCCTCTTTGTAGCTTTTTGGAAGGACTGTCAAAGCAGCCACTGTGAACCATGTGTTACTTCGAGGCCCTCTGCAGAGAGGGTTGCAATTCCGGAATGCTACGACAGGACCACTTGGAAATAGTTGATGTCATGATTCATCCGGGGCTTGTTCAGAACCACAAATCGTGTCACAAAATTTAAGGTATTTTAACAGTGCCCTAACACTAGTTTGTCTAGAGGGAGATGAGGATCAAGTGGATCTTGGAGAGTAACTTTCAAGCTATGCCACCGTAATAACCCAAGATTTTACTCAAAATGGCTAGCTGGATGGTATTATTTAGGTTCCTTAATTTTGTATAAGTATCCAAAATCTACGCAGCGAATAATCAGTGTAGGACTAAACACACGTCCACACAGATCATCACATGCTCCTTCTGTTCAAGCTCTGACATCCTCATCAGGCTAAAAGTTTAAATTCATTCAAATTTAATTACAAACACTATGATCGGCCCATAGTTAGCTCCAGTGGATCCGTGCTGCAGTATCCCCTACTCCACATAAGTTATGAGTCGGTTCGCTTTGATACTATTTGTAACAATATAAGACCTCACCCAAAAGTATCGAAGATCTATCCAGAGAATTACCGATATGAGACTAAACACACGCCCGCATGGGTCCTCACATACTTCCCGATTCAAAACTTGACATCCTCATGAGGCTAAGGGTTCAAATCCATTCAACTCTAATCACAAACACCATGATCAACTCGTGGTCAACTCCAATGGATCTGTGCTATAGTATTTCCTAATCCACATAGGTTATGGACTGGGTCCGCTATAATACCATTTGTAACAACCCATGACCTCACCCAAAATGGTTAGACGGAAGGTATTATTTGAGCTTCTTGATCCTGTATAACTGCCCAAGATCTACCCAGTGAATAACTAATATGGGACTAAATACATGCCTGCGCGGGTTCTCACATACTCCCCCTATTCAAACCTTGACATTCTCGTTAGACTAATGGTTCAAGTCTATTCAAATCTAATCACAAACACCACGATCAGTCCGTGGTTAGCTCCAATGGATTCATGCTGCTATGTTCTCAACATAGGCTATGGGTCGGATTCGCTTTGATACCATTTGTAATAATATAGGACCTTACCCAAAATGGCTAGTCGGAACTTCCAGCCAGGGTGATGGCCAGAGGATCATGCGCCTTAGTTGGCCAGCTTCACCGAGGATAACAAATTTAAAGCCAGGGAGGGATGTTGTTCGAATTAAGGACAGAACAGCTTTGTAGGAATTTATTTGTAAAGAATTGTTAGACCCCTACTACTTACGTGGGAAGTTTGGCCACCTTAGGATGCCTGTACAGCCAACCACCAGCCGGAGACATAGGAGTTCAAGCCAATCTATGGATCAAGGATTTGAGCTGCTTGGGTTCCAGTACCGGCCGGCAGCTCCGAGTATAGAGATCTAGCACCAAGTCTTTTATAACCGTAGTGTCATCAATAGCTAAGCCAACAGGCTGGGCTCCATCGTGAAAAATAGCACCCGAGGCATCTTCGGGGTCCCCTGCCCAAGGACGGGGGAATTGATCTTCGATGCGAGGCTTTAGGTATGCACCCCAGGAGATGAACCGAGATTTAGCAATGAGGCCTAAGCAATGGAGGTCGGGCCATCTATCACCATTGGGCTATTTGTCTTCGGACATAAGAGGGAGAAGGACGAGAAAGCAGTCACCCCCAAACCCTCATGGAGGCTGATCATGGACACCTCTGCTACTGCGACAATGACCAAGGGCACCACCCGGAGACCACATTGCAGAGTTTGAAGGCCATACAAATGCATTATGCATCAATTAGGGCTACAGCATCCTGCAGCTCATCAAGGTCGACTATGGTTATGGGTAGTGCTTTGGACTCACACTCAAATGTACTTTGGCCAATTATAGTTTTCACTAGGGTGGGCAAAGGTGGTGAACAGATAGGTCCTGATTGAGGGGAGGGTCAACCAAACCATCAAGGCCAGAACCAGCAACAACAGACCTAGCAGCGCAGAGTCCACCAGCCCTTGTGAGAATAGGATAGAGGAACATAGGTTGAACCATGGTCCTCCGAAGCCAAGCAGTCCAATGTAAATATGAAAGTGTAATCCTAGAGCTGCTAAATGCTCCTATGTGAATTACACCAAAAATATGATATATACACAGCCTAGTTGTTTATTGTTTCTTGGAAACACGACTGTTAGAAGGGGCGTTAATTAGCTCAAACAAATAGAGTGCTTGGCTCTTATAGCATGTCTGTATGGTGCCGGCTCTAGGTCTGGCTGGGGAAATTATAATAGTCAGAAGAAAGGATGTGGAAAAAACTCAACTACTTCACTCACTTTGATCACTAGGTGTTCTTTGGGGTAGTCATACCAAATATAGGTCCTACATGGATTTTTGGGGTAGTCTATGTTAGCAACAATAGTGTTGCCGGGCTATGCAGCCCAAAAGAGGAGGGAGGGATGAATTGGATTTTTAAAAAACTTTAGCTAATAATACAGTAGAATTAAATGCTTAACAGATGAATATTGATTTCAGCAAATAGACATTAAGTAGATACGTAGAAATTAAACTAGGAAGAAAAGCAAGTCAAATATAGAAAATTTATAGTGGTTTGGTGCCAACCCTATACCTACACCCACTCTCCAAGACTTTCTTCTTAGAAATTTTGCTATATTCTATACTCAAATTAAAACCCAGTTGTTTTCCGAGTTTACAACCAAGCTCAGTTATTTTTTTTAGATCAATCAACCAAAACCTTCAACCAATTGTTTTCTAGGTTTACAATCAACCTAGTTTATTTTTTTAGGTCAATCAACCAAACTCTTCAACCAATTATTTTTCGGATTCACAATCAACCCAGTTGATTTCCACGCGATCAACCAAAACCTTCTCTCGAGCCTACCCTAGGCTCAAGATTTAAGATTTAGATGAACCTTTCTCCAAGTTTCAATTTTTGAAACTTATTACAGCAAAATATAGAAAGAAGTAAATGTTGTTACAGTGAATACATCTCCAAGATAGTAAATACAAAGTAATAAATGGAGCTACAATCGGTTGGTTGACTTGAATGCTCTTGAAGCTGCTTTACTAGCTCTGATGTTGACGATGTGATCGTTCACCTCACAATGAAAGCTCTTGAATGATTCTCTTTGAAGCTCTCTTTCAATTTTCTCCTCTTGGCTCTAGTTGATTTCTTTTTGTAGTGCTCGAGCTCTTCTTTTTTTTAGTGTTTCCATACTTTTATTACTTTTTGGAGAAGGTTGGAATACTTTTCTAGCTATTAGACAATTAATAGAGTTGTTGTGAATAAAAACAGCCGTTTCGACTCATAAAAAAACTAGTTGTTACTTGTCAGGCTTAGAGGGGTTGACTCGCCATTTTCTGAGATCGACTCGAGATTTTCAAGAGTCGACTCGTGATCTTCATGAATCGTCTCAAACTTGCTTCTATTTCTGCTGTGCTCTATCTTTCATCTGTGGTACTTTTTGAGTCGTCCCTCTCAATTTGGAGGTCGATCGAGATTTTCAAGATTCAACTCGTTGCTTTCACGGGTCGACTCATCAACGGACTAAATTTTACGGCTCTCTGTCTTTCCACTGTGGCTGTTCTAGGGTTGACTCGTCTCTTTTCGAGATGACTCCTATTTGTCTAGAGTTAGCTCGTGAATTTTATGGGTCAACTTGCCAACACGATGATTTTCTCAGCTCTCTATCTTTTCTATGTTGCCATTTTAGGATGTACTTGCTTTTGTCTAGGGTCAACTCTTGCTAAGTTGAAGTCTGCTCGAGTATTTCATGGGTTGACTTGTCACTGTGATGAATTTTTTGGCTCTCTATCTATTTTTTGATATTGTTCTAGGGCCGACTCACAATCTATTGGAGTCGAGTCATGAAGGTCCATCAGTCAGCGATAGTATGCTGGGGTCGATTCGTTGCTGGCTTGGGATTGACTCTTGAGGTAGCTCAGAATAAAAGTTTTATTGTTTGTGAGTTTCCAAGGAATGTTCTTATGGCCTTTTAGAGTTCGGCTTTTTGATATGGAGCTTCAAATTGATAATCTTCACTTGAAAATGGTTGAAGGCTTTCTTCTTGTTTTTTGAAGTTAATCAATTGAACTCAAAGCAATAGGTTAGTCAACTTTTGACTTAACTATTTTGCATCATTAAAATCAACCCTTTAAGTTCAACAATCTCTTCTTTTTTGATAATGACATAACCCTTGGGTTTCAAAGGAAAATGAAATAGACAATTCTAGCATCTTTTAGAACGGAGTACATTTGCAGAATTTAGATACAAAAAATAAGCATGCAAAATATTTGAATTTATATTGTAGAAATTATAGAGTGAAAATTGATTTTATATTTGCTTGATACCATTTACTTTTTATGCCTGATTAAAATTTCCTTAACTGCAATATGAATAATTCTCCCCCTTTTTGATGTAATAATAGGACTAATCAAGAAGAATTTCAAATTATCATTTGTAGAGATTTTCAATTTGCATTAAGCTTTTACCTTAAATATTTTCTCTCCCTTTTTATTATGATCAATAAGGACGGCGCTAGTTTACAAAACAAGCAGGATAATATGAGAATCATTCAAACTAAAATATTCATTGCAGCATATTACATAAGCAGATGGATCAGCCCAAATTATAAGATCAAATAAGCACTTAATCTATAGATTTTTCATTCATTGTAATATGAAGGCATAAGCACATGTACACATAAATCAACAAATACATATTTGAAATAAAACTATAAATTTCATTAACAAGTAGAGTTCAAGTACAGGACAAGATAAAGACTTGATCATTCATCAAGAAAGGATGTCTAGTCTTCATCAGAAGAAGATGAGACATCCAAATGAGTTGGTGTGCTTGAGGAAGCACCAATTTGGCGACCCCTAGTTCTAAAGAATCTAAAAGGTTTGGATGAGGAGGAAGGTTGACTGGATTGAGTAAGGGGTTTGGCAGAGATGGAGGCTCTAAGGATAGAGAAAACTCCAGGAATAGAGAAAGTATTCTCAAGTTTCCCAATTAATCTCTCTATGGCCTAAAGAAGAGATATCACTCTAGAGAAAACAACATTAAGAGGTGTTTTGAATCTCTTCTCCTAATTGTCGGATTCCAGACTCGATTCTTCCTCTGAGTCTTCCAACTTCCAGAGCAAGTTCCAAAATATGTGCAAAGTTTTCATTTGAATCTTAACCCAATCTGCCCTGATCAATCTTTCTTTCCACAATGCCATTCTTTCACTCAAATTTGTGATAGAGTTCCGAATCAAAGACTATTTTACATTTTGCTCTGTAACAACTGAATCAATTCAGATGTAGCTATGGCTTCATGATTTCTTGAGCTATCTGCTAACTCAAAAATTCTATCTTCCAGAAGGATTGTAACTACTTGATTAGATATAACTTTCAGCTCATCTTCATGCAATCGAATGTAGCCAAATTGATTTGTGCTTGCTAATAGAATGTTAGAGTCTTGTTCTTCTGCAATAGACTGCTTTTGAGCTTCTTTTCAGACTGAGGATGGATCAATTGTAGCTTCTTCTCTATTTTCTTCTTCTTCAAGTTTAGCAGCTCCTCTAGTTCTTACCCAACGATCACCTTTCTTGTTATATCCCATGCGATGTAGAGAGTATTCGTTGTAGGTATCCGAGAAAATCAGCTCATTGATTGTTTCAGCACCATGTTTATATTGAGGTCCTTGAAGATTTCAATGAGCATTAAACTATAAGGAAGTGGAGCTTTTGATCTTGAAACAGCTTCATGCATCCTATGAATTATCAGACCTGGAAGCTCAATGGAGATTTTCTTGATGATGTAAAACATAATACATAGTTCACTTTCAGTTACAATCTCAAACTTTCTAGACTTTAGGCAAAATATCATACTAATTATGTGATGCAGTAGCCTCATCTCTATACTGAGTTGACTTCCTTCTATCTTAGCATTTTTATTCACTACTTCTATTCGCAAAATGCACCGTACGATGTTTAGCCGATCTTTAACCTTGTCCATTGAGTTGCCTTGGTTGGTCATCTGAAGTATTCGCTTGAGAATATGATCATTCAATTCAATACCAACATTTCTAACAATAGAGGAGAAACTTCCCAATCCAAACCTAACATTTTGGTAGAACTCTCGAATGAGGTCTGGGTAGATTGGTCCCTTGAGTTTGCAAAAGTGCTCCTAGTCTTGGGTTCTGATAAGCTCTCCGATTGTGAAGCCTTCATTTTTTAGAAATCAAAAACCGTTGTTCCTCCCAGAAGCAATTTTGCGAGTGGAGAGGAGTACCATACTTGAAATCCTTGCAGAGGAGGCTGACGTGGGGAGAAGAGGAGAGGATCTTCTGTTTGCTGCCCGATCAGAGACTTTCCTTGGTCATTTAATTTGTCTTGTTCTGCTTCAGACCTCTTTCTTTTCTAAGGGAGTATCTTTCTTAGGGCTATTGAGAGATAAAGGGCGAGATGCGTAGGTGAAGGGAAAAGATCAAAAAAAACCAAGAGAAGATGAAAGAGATTTGTTATTTGCTCGGTTAATCATAGAGGAGAAGAAAAATTTTGAAGTGATGAAGAAGGAAAAGGGAAGAGTGAGCAAGGCTTCCAGGTGTCGACTTGGGAGGTTGACCAGTGCCTTAGAGTCAACTTGTCATTTAGTGTGAGTCGACTCCTTAATAACTAGCAGAGCGTTGAGTGACTCTCGAGTCGACTCGAAGCTACCCCTTGCTTCGAGGGATTGTCTCCTCATGAACTAGAGTCGACTCCTCAGATTGAGAGTTGCCTCACAAAGAAAGAAAATTCAAGATTTTCAATAAAAGCAATTGAAATTGAATTGATTCCTAAGGATATTTAGGAGTTTAATCAGAAGGGATTCAATAGAGAGGTTTACATATTCCTAATTCATTTCTAATCACACAAAATTTATTTTTATTTAAAATTTTTGTAAAGATGTTAGCCAATTCATTTTCAAGATACACAAATTCAATTATAACATCTTTATTTTGCACAAATCTCTTATGAAATGATATTTTATCTTGATATGCTTAGTTCTTAAGTACTGTATAAGATTTTTAGTTTAATTAATAGCACTTGTGTTATCATATTTTATGGGTATATTATTAGGATTAATGCCATAATCCTCAATTGTTGCTTAATCTGCAAAATTTGAGCACAACAGCTTTCGGTTGTAATGCATTCAGCTTGAGCTGCAGACAAAGCTACTAAATTTTGTTTCTTGCTAAATCAGGGGATTAAGTTAACTCCTAAGATTTGGAAAGTTTCGCTAGTGTTTTTTTATCAAGTTTATACCCAGCAAAATCAACATCTGAATACCCAATTAGATTTATTGATGATTGTTTTGAATACCATAAACCTATGTTCTATGTGCCATTTAAATATCTAAGTATTCTTTTGACTGCAGATAAGTATGATTCTTTATGATTAGATTGATATCTAGCACATATGTTAACACTAAATAGGATATCAGGTCTATTTGCAATTAAGTATAACAAAGATCCTATCATGCCTCTAAAAGGTTTTAAGTCAATACTTTTACCATGCTCATCTTTATCTAATTTATAAGAGGGGCTCAGGGGTACCAATATGTTTTCCATTTTTCATGCCAATTTTTTTCAAAATCTCTCTTGTCTACTTGCTTGGGCTGGTAAAAATTTCATCGCTTGTTTACTTGATTTGGAGACTAAGAAAGAATGCAAGTTCATCCATCATGCTCATCTCGAATTCTTCTTGCTTAAGCTTTAGACAAATCTTGACATAAAACTTCATTAGTTGCACCAAATATAATGTTATCAATATAGATTTATACAATTAATGTATTATTATCTTTTCTTTTTATAAACAACGTTTTATCTATATTTTTTCTTGAAAAATTATTTTCCAATAAGACTTTAGTTAATTTTCAAATCAAGTTTAGGGGCTTGCTTTAAACCATGCAAGGCCTTGTTTAATTTAAAAATATGATTTAAAAATTCATGATTTTCAAAAATAGAAGGTTGTTCCATATAAACTTTCTCAGCGAAAAAACTATTCAGAAAGACACTTTCAATATCCATTTGATATAATTTAAAATTTATGTAATATGCAAATGCAAGTAATAATCTGATAGCTTCTAGTCTTGCTATAGGTGCAAAGGTTTCATCAAAATCAATGCATTCTTTTTTTATTTTTTTGATAAGGATGCCTTCTTTTTGGTTATATCCTTTAGCAACCAATCTGACTTTGTTTCTTATTACAATTCCTTCTTTATTTAATTTGTTTCTATAAATCTTTTTTGTTCCAATTACAAGATAGTCCTTGGGTCTACTTATATGTTCTCAAACATTATTCTTTCAAATTGATTTAGTCATCCTTATATAGCATTAAACCAATTATGATTTTATTTAGCTTCTTCTATTGTTTTAGGTTCAATTTGGAAAATAATAGCTAAATAATTACAGATATCTTTCATAGATGATCTAGTTCTTACCCCATATGAAGCATCACTAATAATTAATTCTTTAGGGTGACTACGAACATACCTCTTTTCTTTAGGTAAGTTATGTCCACGTTAAGATTGTTGTTGTGGCTAATCCTCTTCTTCTTGATCATCATTGCTTTTTTCTTCATTGTCCATTGCATCTTGTGTAGATGTGTCCTTCTAGGTGAGGTCCTAATTTTTTTTATTCAATGTACCTGCATTATCTTCAACATTTTTTTCTTTCTTGAAGGAAGCTCATTAGTTTCATCAAATATAACTTGAATGGACTCTTCTACTACCAAAGTTCTTTTATTGAATGCTTTATATGCTTTACTAGATGAAGAATATCTAAGAAAGATGCCTCCATCTGATTTGGCATCAAATTTTTTAAAATTATCTTTTTTATTATTAAGCACAAAATATTTACACCCAAAAATATGAAAATATCTAATTTTAGTTTTCTATTTTTTAAAATTTTATAGGGTGTATTTTTAATGAAGATGTTATAGAAATCCAGTTTAAAATATGACATACCGTATTAATTGCCTCAGCCCAAAAGTATTTTAGTAGATGGCTTTCACACAACATAGTCCTAGCCATTTTTTCAAAGTTTCTATTTTTTTTCAACTTCCCTATTTTGTTAGGGTGTCCTAGGTGCAGAAAAGTTATGTTATATTAAATTTTCACTGCAAAACTTTTCAAATTCATAAGTTTTAAATTTAGTTCTATGATTACTTCTTATTTTAAAAACATGTAAATCTTTTTCATTTGAAATTTTTTTAAAAAGTTTTGAAAATGCCAAAAATGCTTCATTTTATAAGCAAGAAATAATACCCATGTAAATCTTGAAAAATTATTAATAATAGCAAAACCAAAATATTTGCCACTAAGACTTGAAGTTCTTCTTGGCCAAATAAATCTATATGCCAAAGTTCTAATGGCCTAGAGGTTGAAACCATGTTTTTAGATTTAAATAAATTCAAGTCTATATTTTTAGTTGGTATGCATCATAGATTTTATATTTTTCAAAACTTAACTTTGGAAGTCCTGGGACAAGATCTTTTCTTGCTAATTTAGAAATGAGATCTATGCTTACATGAGCTAGTCTATGATGCCATAACTAACTAGTCTCACTGGTCTTGGCATTCATAGCAACCCAGCATTGCAAATTTTTCATAGATAAATGATCGAGATTGACTAAATATATATTATCATGCCTATGCTCTGTGAATTTAATGCCATTATTATTGGGACTAGACAGAAAGTATATAAATAACTCAAAAGTAACTTTAAGGCTTTTATCACATAATTGACTAATACTTTAAAGATTATATTTTAGACTATTTACTAACAAAATATTTTCAATAAATGAGGAGGGAGTGATACCAATATTATCAACTCCAATGATCTATTATTTTTCATTGTTGCCAAAGGTGACCACCCCTCCGTTTTTTCTTTTAAGAAAAATGAATAGCAATTCATCCTCTGTCATATGTCTGGAGCACCCACTGTCCAAGTATTATTTTTTGTTTGCTCCATAGGTTGCTAGGCGCACCTATAAAACAGAATTTAAGCTTTTATTTTAGGTATCCAAGCTCTCTTGGGTCCATACGGGTTAGCAATTATAGTTCCTTTTGGAACCCAAAATTTTTCGCAGCAACTTTACCATTTAAGATATTTGCTCTATTACTACAATGAAAGTATTTGTGCCCAGTATTAACATATTTAATATATGGTTTCTTTTTTGTATGATTACTTGAAGATTTGATAAATATTTTCTTCAAAGACTTCTATTTTAATTTACAACAGATTATAGTGAGGTTTAGCTTTATCAAAATAATTTGTTGGCTATCAAACATCGTATTCAATTGTTCATAACTTATGGTAAATTATCTCAGATATTAAAGATGCGATCATTTAGCTCACAATGAAAGCTTTTGAATGATTATCTCTTTGAAACTCTCTCTTTTGGCTTTCTCCTCTTAACTTTAGTAGATTTCTCTTTGTAGTGCTTTAGTTCTTCTTTTTCTTTAGTATTCTCATAATTTATACTCTTTGGAGAAGGTTGAAATACTTTTCTAGCTATTAGATAGTTAATGAAGTCGTTATAAGATAAAAACAACCATTTAGACTTACAAAAAAAATTAGCCGTTACTATTGTGAGGCACATAGGGATCGACTCGCCGTTTTTTGGGGTCGACTCGTGATCTTTATATGTTATCTCGAGCTTGCTTCTATTTCTGTTGTGCTATGTTTTTTATTTGTGGTACTTGTTAGATCGACTCTCTAAATTTAGGGGTCGACTCAAGATTTTTAGGAGTCGACTAATTACTTTCAGGGGTTGACTCATTAATGGACTAAATTTTACTGCTTTGTCTTTCCACTGTGGCTGTTCTGGGGTCGACTCATCTTTTTCTAGGGACGACTCTTATTTGTCTAGAGTCAGCTCATGAATTTTATGGCTTGACTCGCCAATATGATGATTTTCTTAGCTCTCTATCTTTTCTCTATGGCTATTCTGGGGTCAAATTTTCAGTACTTGACTCTCAGCTTCCAAAGAATGTTCTTATGGCCTTTTGAAGTTCGGCTTCTTGATGTGGACATATTGACCTAGGGTTTCAAGGACCAACCTATACCTGGTGCAATAATCAAACGTGATGGCTTGCGTGTGGTAGAGATTGGATCAAGTTTTCTCTTTGGACCACTGGCTGGATTTATTCCTGGAATCGAAAGTATATCATTTAGCTTGGTTTGCTTTAGATCTCTTTCTAGACCTCTTATCAATCTTGGACCATGAGGAAATAAGCTCTAACCCATTTTGCTTTGAGAAATTCTGGTTATTGTGTGAAGATACCCATGAAGTGGTCCACCAAGTATCCAAATGTGAAGTCAACCACTCGTCAGGAGTACGGTTAGCACAAATGCTCTAGGATACAAAGGCAGCACTCCAAAGATGGAACAATAAACATATAGGCAATATCTTCAGAATAGGGAAGCAGTTAAACAGAAAGCTCATGCAACTACAAGCAAAAGAGGCTCAATTGAGGGGTCTAACAGAACAGGAGCACATGTAGTTACTAGGGACCTTATGAGCCTATCATAGAAACTTGCATTTGTAGCAATTTTTTTTGGAGAAAACTTGAGAATGATCTATTGCAAGGAAGTTGACACCAACACTAAATTTTTTCATTGATCCACTATTATAAGGTGGCATTGGAATCAAATCACCAGAGTCTAGGATCCATAGGGACACTGGGAGGAAGGGAAGAAGTCATCAGAGAAATGTTATTCGCAAATTTTCAATAGCAGTGGCAAAATCAAGTGCAACACCCATCCTGTTGGCTACCTCCACTTACAACTCAGGTACAATGCAACAAAATGATCAACTTATTGTAGCCATGACCGAGGAGGAGCTTGAGAAAGCAACAAAGAGTATGCTCCCACATATAGCAGCACCAGGGCCAGACAGCTTTCTACCTTTTTTCTTTAGGAAGTTTTGGCATATTATCAAAGAAGATGTAGTGGCCGTAATTAAAAACTTCTTTAAGTATGCCCTTATGCCTCATTGCTAGAAAGATACTTATATAGCAGTTCTCATAGCCAGAAAGTCTATATCTCTTTGTTTTTATTTTATATATGGGCTAGAAAGTAGGATTGGAAACTCATATGAAATGGTCATTCTAACTATTCAAAATTGCAATGAAATGAAGCATGGAAAAAAGAACAAAATCAACAAATTTGGAACGTTAAAAACTTGCCATGTCTGCCCTTCTTTATTTATAGAGGAGAGTAGGTTTTCTATTCTTCTTTTCTAAGAGTAAATACTCCAAGAGGGAGGAAGAAAAGGTAGGTAAGGTTGTTGAGGAATGGCAAAGCAAGGATAGTCACATCAAAGATTACACATTCAATTTTACTATAAAAGGAGAACATGGTTTCCAATATAAGTGCAGAAGTGTAAGTAATAGTTAATAGAGGGAGTAATATACTGCTGATAAAAGAGGAAGAGGAAGCCAAAATTCTCTATAATAAAATTAGTATTTTTTCTTTTTCTCTTTTTTTGAGGGATAGGAATTGCTAATCCTCATCTTTCTACACTAAATCGATTCTAACCTCAAGATTTATATGGAGGATGAAAACAGTTTCATGTAAAATCATGATTCACCTGAATTTATGTCCTTTTGGTAGTTCCTAATCAGAAAGTATGAGTCAAATATAAATGAATCTAGAAAATGGAAAAGTTAAAGGGACCTGACCATCCTTAAATCTTAGATGTTCCAAAAGTAATCAATTTCTTATTAGATGCAAAACGTTACACTTTGGAGAGAGTAAGTCAGAGGTCAGAAGAAGTCAGCTCTAACATAGAAGCTGTACCTTTTCTAGCAAATGCTACATTACTATTTATGAAACAAATAAGTGGCTAAGACTATTTACGAACTAATTAGCATTACGGGGGTATTGATTAGTACAACAGTTCTCATAACTAGAAAGTTCCTATCTCTTTATTTTTTCTTTATATAAGAGCTATAAATTCAGATTTGAAATTCATAAGAAAAGTGAATTCTGACCATACCAAAATTGCAATGAAATGAAGCTTGGAAAAAAGGACAAAATGAAAAAATTTGAATGTTAGAAACTTAGCAGGTCTGCCCTTGTTTGTTTATAGAAGAATGGGAGAATATTTCAGAGCTTGTATTCTTTTTTTTTAAAAGTAATTTTGGATAAGAAAAGATAGGCTAAGTTGGTGAGTAATGGTGACACAAAGAAAGTTATGGCAAAAATTACTCACTATAAAAGGAGAACATGATTTCTGATATGAATGTAGGAGAGCAAGGAAATAGTTACTAGAGGGTGTGATATACCATTGATCAAGAGAGGAAGAGGATGTAGAAATTTCCAACGGGGAAAATTAGTATCTTTTTTTCTTTTTTCTTTTTTTGGGGGGGCAAGGATAGGAGGGGCTAATCCTTACCTATCTACACTAAACACATCCTAACCTCGAGATTTATTAAGTTGATTCAAAACAATTTTATATAAAAGCATGTGACACCTTAATATATGTAATTTTGATTGTTCTAATAAGACAATGGAATTGAAATATGAATATATTGATCGGTTATTTCAATTTTGAAAATAAACCACGCAATAGCACGTATCTTGTAGGATAGTGATTACGGGTGTCGGTC
>JAOXJJ010000615.1:0-23210 GCA_025769935.1 Phoenix roebelenii
ATCTTGAGACACTTAAAAAATATGTAACTATTTGCCTGAAACACTAGATTGAATTCATTAGTATACCATAAAACATAGTCAAGTGCTTTGAGCTCATCAAAATCAAATAGGAGTATAACCAATCACTCCACATCTTTGTCTCTACCAACAGACACACTACCATTAAAATTTATTTTGAGATGACCAGAAGATGGAGGTTCCCAAGAGATGAGGCTGGAAGTCTTTCAACACACGCGTTGTGACGCACGAGAATGCTTGTCTACAGAAGGATTTGTTTATCACGTTGTGGCTCCAAGTTTTAAGGCTCCCTCGGTGGGTGGCATCAACAATTTCGACATCATGAGAAGAGTAGTTTGGAAATAAAAGTCCGGAGCGTTCTTAGTTCATGGCATCGGATTGGATAGCAGGAGGCCCACGAGAAAGTTGATGAAGTAGCGGTTCCGGCAGCTGGCAGACGAGGATAAATCAATGAAATATCCCTGGTTGGCATGTGACATGCACACGATGATTGAGAGCGATTCTTGTCTATAGGAATCTATAACATTATTTTGCAGCAATTAGTTAAAACGCATGAGCATATGACCGTATATCCATGTAAAGCAAAATAATGTAATTCCTTTTCTTCGAAGGGGGAATCGAAAAGAGTAACTAATAGTGGCTATCTATACTATTGCTAAGGCAGCTCATCAGGATCGGAATGACTTTAGGTCAGGCTACAAGATAAGTACGATTAAGTTTGGACCAGATTTGCGCTACGAGCTGGAGTCTGAATTCAGGCCCGAAACGAGTCCGGCATATAGCCCGAGATCTAGCCCAAAAAAGTTACATAGATGATGTGGTTTGACTTCTGATGCGATCGAAGATTAAATTCACCTACGAATTTGGGCTAGCTATGCTCTAAATTCTTATTATCTCGATGTTTCAAATAGTCTCGATCCCTTAAACATCTTCTTTGATCGGATAGGATTCTCTCCTAACATCTTTGAATATCCTCCATGGCTCTACACCTCCACCAATCCATCACCTTCGATAGCTGGCCATCGGTCTAAGCAAGCAAAGGCAAGATCACAGATACCATCGCCATGGAGAAAGTACGGCAATATTAAAGAATGAGTATCTCAAGACATAGAAATAAAAATGAAAAATAGGAATTAATAGATAAAAATTAAGTTAAAAAATGACAGTAAAAATACAAACTACTAAAAAAAATAAAAATTAAAATAAAATTAAGATATAAAATATAAATTGAGAGTCAAAAGAGAAGAAATATATAAAAATGATAAAATAAAAGGGCAAGAGATCTCTGAATCCATTGATAAAAATGTACCGCTCCATTTTTAAGAGTCAATCACGTAAAACCTTTCCAATTATATATAAAAAAGAAGAAGAGAAGATAAATAATAGAAGATAGATATAAGAGATACAGACTTATATCCATCACCTTCTACATTATAGGGAAAAAAATCACAATATTACAAAACAAGTATCGCAAAAAATAAGAAAAAGAATTAACAAGTTAAAACTAAAATTTTAAAAATAAAAATGATATGAAATACAAAGTTTTATAAAAATAAAATAAAATTAAGAATAATGCAAAAGGCAAAATAAGATATAGAATATAAAACATTAAATATAAAAGTAAAATTAAAATTAAAAAAATATAAAAATAGTAAAATAAAAAAGGATAAGAATTCTCTAAATCAATTGATAAAAATGTTTGATTTCATTTTGAGAGCCAATCAGTGAGGTCGGCCTCAAACCTTTCCAATTATATAAATAAAACAAAATTAAGAAAATAAAAACTAACAAAACAAAAGGCAAAGTAAAATGTATAACATAACGCTTAAGATACAAAAGTAAAAGTAAAATTAGAAAATAAAATACAGAAAACTAAGGAAATGAAAAAAAGGATATGAGTTTTCTAAATCTATTGATAAAAATGTATGATTTCATTTTGAGAGCCAACCAATGATTTCTAAATATAGAGGAGAAGAAAATGAGAAGATAAATAGATAGATAACTAGAGATAAGAGATACAAAGATAAACACATGTATCGACTTTTATTCCATGGAGAAAGAATAAGCATCACAACAAATAAAAAAATAAAATTTTTTAAAATAAAAGTTTATGAGAAAATAAAATAAAAATGAAAAATGAAAATAATAATACAAAAGACGAGTATAATACAAAATAAAATATAAAATATGAGATAAAACTAAATTAAAATTAAAAAGGTATATCCAAAGAAAATGGGAAAATAAAAAAATTATGGTCAGCCGGATTCGAACTTGCACGGGCAGAGCCCACATGATTTCTAGTCACGCCTAATAATGCATGACCACATTAAAAAAATTAGGAACAAAGCATGCAAAAATAAAAAAATAAAAAAAGGGTAAGAGTTCTCTAAATCTATTGATAAAAATGCATGCATGTAAGGATGTTCTCAAACATCTCCAATTATATAAAGATGAAGAGGAAGAGAAGATGAATATAAGATGTATAAAGATATAAAACCATCAAATGTTATATTTTGGAAAAAATACAGCAAGATTAAGGAAAAGTATTGCAAGAAATAAAAATAAAATGAAACACAAAAATTAAAATGAGAATTAACAATTTAAAATAAAAAATACAAAGAAAATAAGATAAAAATAAAAATAAAATAAAAAATAATAATATAAAATATAAAATGAAATATGAAATCTAAAATATTTACAATCTTATGAGGAATGACAATAAAGTTACTTAATTTATGATATATATGTAAGAGAAGGAGAAGAAAAGATAAATAGATAGAAGATAGAGTTAAGATATATATATATGTAAGAGTATGCATTTATGTGTGTGTGTAAAAGTTGTCAAAGTAAAGTAAAATTACAAATAAAAAAGAATACACAAAATAAAATAAATTAACAGTTAAAGTTGAAAATTTAAAAATATAAATGAAAAATGATAAACAAAATGCTAAGATAACAAAATAGAAATGGAAATGAAAATTGATAATACAAAAATAAGATAAAATATAAAATCTGAAATCAAGGTAAAATTATAAAATAAAAAAGACTCTACACGCATTAAATGAAAATAAAAAATAATAAAATATAAAATATGAAATGAAAGTATAATTAAAAAAATACATACATATGTATGTGTTTATATATATATATATATATATATATATATGGGTGTGTGTCTGTGTATGTATATATGTATGTATGTGTGTGGGTTGTCAAACTAAAGTAAAATTACAAATAAAAAAGAATACACAGCATAAAATAAATTAGCAGTTAAAGTTGAAAATCTTAAAATATAAGTGAAAAATGAGAAACAAAATGCTAAGATAACAAAGTAAAAATGGAAATGAAAATTGATGATACAAAAATAAGATAAAATATAAAATATGAAATCAAAGTAAAATAATAAATTAAAAAGAATCTACACAAATAAAAAATATTAAATGAAATAAAAATAATAATATATAAAATATGAAACTAAATTATATTTTAAAAAATACTAAAATAATAAAAATGAAAAAGTGAGATGTTTAAAAGGAAAAAACGTGGTCGGCAGGATTCGAACCTGCGCGGGCAAAGCCCACATGATTTCTAGTCATGCCCGATAACCACTCCGGCACGACCACGTTGGATGATTCTTTCTCATAAATGCTTATGATTGGATAACTAGACCCTAAACACTTCTCCCAACACCAACCATGCACCATGGTTTCATCCAAAGAAAACCTCTAGAGTGATACATCGCATAGGAGGCCATCTAGTCAACGACTGTATTCGCCTCCCGATACACATGTGAAGCCCTAAATGCGTCACAGTTCTCGACCATCCTCCGTATGTCATGGATCCGAGATAGCCCGTCCGTCATGGTATGACGCCCTCAGATCTCCTCAATCATAGAGGCCGAGTCACTCTTCAGGTGGATGTACCCACAGCCAGAGTACGCCTGACATAAACGACACCCTCCCATGACGCCTTTAGTTCTGCTCCAATGATAGAGGTGTCGTAGATCCGACACCCACCAGCCACCGCAAACCTGGAGTGGTGGTCTTTAATGACAAAGCCAACACCTCCCCTCTCATCTTGCTCTGCAGCACTGCTATCAAAATTCACCTTAAAAAAGCTAGAGGGTGGGGGCTCCTAGAAAACAAAGATAAACCTGGTCGCTAACTCAGCTGGATGAGAGACTCAAATGTCCCTAGCCATCTTAGGGGATAATGATGGTGCACTATTGATGACCTCCGATGCATGAAGCAAAGTTGTAGCCGCCTCCACCCTCGGATGTAGCCACTTGTCCTCAAAGATCTAAACGTTACCATCTAACCAAGTATGGTAGGCCAAATAGACATACCGGATCCCCCACTCCACCATGTCTGACCTTCTAGCAGATGCCCTCAAGCGAGTAAGAAAAACCTCTATCGGGGACCTGCCCTGCTCGATGTCGAGGGAGATCCCCGGACACCCCAAAATCTAGGCCGCTTGTGGGCAACAGAAGAGGGCATAATAGATGGTCTCCTCCATCACAGGAGGGCCCCACATACAGGGGAGACCCTCACCCCTCTACTCGTCAGGACACCCCTAGTAGGTAAACACCCCCAAGCCACCTTCCATATGAATATAGCAACTTGGGGATGGATGTGCAACCTCCAGATCCAAGCTCCCTCTATCAGCCTCCCAGAGCTACTCTAAACTCTCCTATCCACCCTCTCCTCCGAAAGTGCCAAAACTCTTTCGGCCAATGCCTCCCCGAAAGTGCCGCGAATGAGGTCCACATCCCATCTTCGCTCACCCGGGATGATAAGGTTACAGACTCTACACTCAACCAGCTGTTCCGGATCAAGAAATATGGGCCACCCACATAGTGGTAGTGTCGTCAACCATGCGTCCTCAAGGATATCAATCGCCTGTTCATCTCCGACCTCCCACCTGATCGCCTCAAGAATTTTTGAGCCTTGAGTGCAAATCTCTCTCTAGATAAAACAACTACGACGATCGGTGCGGAAGACATATGCTCTAGTCGAATCCTTTTTAAGGAGTCGTCGAGCGAAAAATAAATAAATAAGAAGAAACCAAGTAAGATAAATGTTTAGCATCTTTTTTACCATCTTGAACATGGTTTATTGTATCTTTTTTACACGATCCATCTATTTTTAAATGTCACACCCCCGCCTGCGCGGGGCACGTGAGGCATTCAATGCCCACGTGGGGGCCACATGAGGGGGGACCGCGGGACTCCCCTGCCAGATATTGTCCGGTTCCGGGGCTTTACGCAAGCATCTTTCACCCTTCCTCGATTTTGTTTTCCATCCAAAACGCATCTGCAGGATTTGGAGACACCCACCTCATATGCTTAGACTCTGGAACGAGTCTTTCCGATGTGGAACTATTGGGCCTCATATTAAATGTACTTGCTTTAATAAAAAAAATTAGAATTAGTGTATCTTGTTTCGTCTATCCCTTTTACAAATTCTTTGTTCTGGGAAAGCCTGCATCGCTTAATAAAAATCGGAAGGGTTTGAAGCGAGGGTGGAGTATGATCCACAGCGTCTCTTGGCTTTTTCTCAAGAAAATCCAAGAAGTTTCATAAGTTGGGTCGCTATTATAATGCTGATACTCCTAAAGTTCCACACCTCCATAAATAACTAATCAGAAATTCTAAACTTTGATACTCGGCAATACAAATGTCCGAAACATGGTTTAGTATCGCAATAATCGCGTACTAATGCTAATGCTATGCTCATTCACCAAATCATTCTCATAGCAATACGGTACAAAAGAATTGGTCCAATTAGAAGAGTTAGTATGAGGATAAATCAATGAAATGACATGCCATACTTGTGCCACCTCCGCATATACAATTGATGGGTAACTAATCAGAGGCTGTGACCACAGGAATTTTCCAGTGGTCAAATATGAAACCATACTTAGGGCCCAATAATCCAGCATTTAGGGCGACCTTAGTTTGTAGATACAAGTTTGTCCATTAGTCTATGATTGCTTTATTCTCATAAAAATCAATTCAGAAAGGAAAATCCATCCCAAGAGTTTTTGTCAATTCCCACTTTAATATTTGTACAAATGACAAGGTCGCATATTTGTGGCATATTGGTGGGTACATTTGATTGTGCCAAGCACATATGGTTCACGAGAATCTAGCAAGCCCCACTGCCCGTCAGCCATTTAATGTGTTTTGTTGCAAGCTTAGTTGGAACTCGAATTTGGGGCAATAACACTTAACCATTTAATTTATTTAACTGGATTAAATTAAATTATTATTCAATAAAATTATCAGATTTTAATCTAATTTTTTGATTTATTGAATAAATAAATTAGGTTTGGATCGATAGATTTTTTGTCTATTTTATATCCGGTTTGAACCATCCGTGTTGATGGCCACCCCTAACCTGAACCTTGAGCTAGAAATTGGCTCGGCTGGCCCGAGGTTCATTAAGCTAGGCCGACTTCGGGTCGAGAGATAAGCTAAGCTTAAAAAAGTACAGATAGAATTTAGACTTAAATGTAAAATCCATTTATTTTTTGAGCCGGGCTCGAGTATATTATCAGCTCGGCTTGGATCGATTTCGAACCCAAGCCCAAATAAGGCCCGAATGGAGCTCGAATTCAGGTCCGAATCAATTTGTTTTTGTATGTTGTTAGTTAGAAAAAATAATGAGAAAGTAAAAAATAAATTTTAATGGGTTTAGCTGAGAATAGTATATCATAGCATTTGTTTGTATTATATGAGAGAACCCAATTTATAGTTAGCTCATTTACTTATAAAGTAATATTATGAAATATTAAATTTTAATTGAGTTCGGACTAGATCTATGTTTAGCCCAAATGAGTAATTTAGATTTGCCGAATCGGGTTGTGATCGGGCTTGGCCTGAGCTTGGATTGTGTTTGAATCTAAATCATCCAAAAATTTTTGAGCCTAAATTTGAACAAAAACTACAAAATAAATAAATAAATAAATAAATTTAGGCGGAATGGAGGTAGGAGTATAGCCCGGCCCATGAACCCCTCCATGCGACGTAACCAGTCCCTGGCTCCCGCAAAATAAAACCAATAACAATTCTTCGTTCTATTTCTATTGCGGCTCGAGAATGGCGGCGTTCTGGAGGCAGAAGAGGTGGAGCCTCCGCTTCATCGAGGAGAAGCAGCGAATAGTAGATTACCCGCACAAGCCCGACGGCGGCAGAGACGAGGAAATGGAGGCTGGCAATAGAAAAGAGTGACCTTTCTTTGTCTCTGCCTCTTTCCGCTTCTTGGTCGAATGCTTCGTCGGCCGGTGGGTCGTCTTATTCTCCTCGGTCACCGCTCTCCCGGTGGCTTCTCCCCCTCCGGAAGCCGTCGCCGGGCGTCCGCAGAGGCGGTGGAGGCGGAGGGGGAGGAGGAAAGGCGGGGTCAGGATTGGGTCGTTTGGTGCGGTTGCCGAGGTTTTGCTGTAAGAAGAAGAAGAAGAAGAAGAAAAAGGAGGAGGAGGAGGTGGGTCCTTCGGTTTCCGAGGTCGTGAAGGGGGATGGGGCTGGGTGCAGGGGGAGTAGTAGGACGCTCTCCGTTTCTTCAGGTATTTCAGTTTTTTGGTTGAATTAATTTCTTCCGGATTTTCTCCTAAAAGTGTTTTTTTGCTAAATTTTATAGAAAAAAGTGAGCTTTTGATGCATCTCTTGGTTTAATTTTGACCCGGTTTAAGTTGCAGTCTATCTGTTCGATATTTTGATATCAGTATATTTCATAACTGGTGTTTGAAGATTGATTCTGTTTCGTTAAATTTTGTGGGTAGTTCAATCAATTCTGCTTTTGCAGTAGTATTTATATGTCTCCGTTCGGGATCATTTCTTCTTCATTTTTTTTTCTAAACAATCTTCATTTTTTGGGGGACATGCTTCTGCTTAAAGTGTTGTTCAAGACAACCATTTGATATTAAATATATGGAGGAATTTCATTGCTGTGAAAGAATTTTGGTTGGGCTCTACAATTCCATATTATAAAGCGTGTAGAGTTTCTTTCTTTTATCTAAAGAACTGTATTTTTGTGTTACATGTTAGGGGCCTAACAGAATTGAATTTTTGAGTGCTGCTAGTGAAATCTATCTACTGTCTCATTCACTATAATTTTTGTGTTCACGATGTTATAATGCGGATTGCACATTATAATACTGCTAGTGTACCCAGTGTATACCAGGAATGAGCGCCAAACCTGGTTCAGTGCCCCATACAATTACATGGTGGGTTGGTGGTTTAGGAGGGTACTTAATGCCCACTTTACCCACAGCAGTTCACGAAAACCTGATCAGGTTACATGCTGGGATAAACTAAGCATTATTCTATGGCATAATTGTTTACATTTAGTTGGCAGACCACTTTAGGTCTGCCAATGCTATCACTGTTTGGTGCTAGCCTCACAAGCCCAGACAAACCCATAGTTCTAAAAGGGCATGATGCTTTCCACTGCTTTCGGCGTATAATTTTGTTGTTAGCATCTATCTGCACAGGCTATTTCTTTGTGGCTTTCTCAAGAATTACTGTTGCTTTTGCTGCTTTCTGTATCGTGCTTCTCGTGCAATACGTTATCTGCAGCCGAACCTTCACACATTATTTAGTCTGTTTGTTGTACTAAAACATAAAGCTTCTAGAGCTACGACTGGTTATATTATAATCATTGTGCATTCATTTCTATCTTCCCAACATCTACGTCTTAAGTGTGACAGGATCAGCATCTGATGAAATGTGCATATATGCATGTGTGCACAATCCATATTACTTGTAGTTAATAATAAAACCACATTACTCTAATACAAAATCAATGTACACCATAATTCACAAATTAAAAAAATCTAAATATAGTACTTGCAGTTGATCCTTGGAACCCAAAGGATATAAAAGGAATGGTACAATCAGGATTTTTAACGAGTTAGGAAAGGGCTGGTAAGACACAAGACCTGAAGATTAATCAATGTTGAAGTCATTGTCTGGAGAGAAATGGCTAGGATTTTCATTGGATTAGGCAATATGTTGTTTTGAATTATTGGTTTTGTAAAGAACAACATTGCTGACAATTCCTAAGATGATAAAGCTATGTAGACTTTGAATCTGGTAATCTTTGATATTTTGGTTCAAGCTTGCATTTCGGGATTCGTGAATATTCTACCTTCATCTTTTCTTGCAGCCATTTGTGTTGTGAGGATGCACGTGGGAATCCTTTAAACAAGATGCAATTTAAGAAAGCCTACATTTGGCTCAAGCCTACTATGTGGGCAGTCTTGGTGGTTTATAATGCTGCACATTATGTTGCCTTTTACACCGTAAATTCTTTGCCATTATCATGCTAACTTAATCTTTGCCTGTTCCACAGTGATGATTGGTTTATCTTATTTACTGTATTTTGTGATAATCTCGAACATCTAGGCAGGTCCCATAAGGAGGGTTAATAGGAATCATATAAAGAGTTCTTTGAAGTATTTTTGAATATCTTGGTAGATTGTTTTTGGAATCAAGTCTCTGTTCAGAGATCTCATTATGTTGTGGTTCACTATTACTTCCAAAATCAAATATGTATGATGTCTGACATGTTACATCATAAATTTTATCTGCCTTACTATGTGAGGCATAGTCCATTTTACAAACTGAAAATTTATTCTTCTTTACATTATCTTTCTCCAAGGAAAATGCAACCTCTTTACCTATACACCATTAGAATTGATTTTACTGGAAGTTTCATTGTTTTCCCAGATGGCGAGAAGCCTGAAGAGATTTCTCTTAACCTTGGTATGGGGCTAGGTCCTGTCTTCCTCCTGACCAGGTGTGCAACTGAATTCAAACGAATGACAGAGATGCAGGCACAGATGGAACCTTTGCTAAAAGAAATTACAAATGAAGTTCTAAGGAATGATGTTATTCATAGCTCCTTGGAGTCAAGTAATCATGCCACCTTTTCTGGACCAGATTGCTCTGGTGATGTATATTCAAGCAAGGCTAGTCCCTCACAAAGTCACATAGCATCTTTTCAGCAGGAAGGGGCAAGATGTGCCATTGAACCCGATGTGCAGTCAAATTATGCGACTATTTCTGAGAATAAAAGTTTCCTAAAGATGGATCAACTGGAAGCAGAGATTGAAGTTGAACCGGAACATTTACAGCCTAACTTGGAGAGAGAATATTCATCTGTACTTCGAGGACAACACAAAATGGAGGTATACATCTCTTGGACTTTTACTTCATGAATGGAGTTGGTTTAACTAAAGAAATCAATTTGCTTGTGCTACATATCTGTATCTTTGCTGACTTGGATCATGCTAAATAATTTATTAGATATCTTGCATTTGATCTCCCACATGGAATAGGTAATTCATATGTGTTTTCTTCTTTAAGTCAACATTTCTTATAATTGTGATTTTATGTATATTTGACTGAAAACTTTTCAGTTCTTATCAGTTTCTGTATGTTCCAGTGTTTTCTCAAAGAGCTTGACATGGTTGGTTTCACTTTGAGTTTGATTTGGGAATCCCAATGGAGGTAAAACAACAAAACAATTATTAGCCTGATCTTCTCTCTGGTTCATGATATATCATTTCCCCTTCTCTCTCCTTCATGGACAAAACGACTGACCTTTAATGCAATTTAACAATGTATATATGCTTTCCATTTCTCCCTCTATGTTTTAGAGAAAGACTTTCACTCTTCTCCATTGCCTTTTCCCTCTGATATTGTTGCTTTTACTAATTGTAAAACATAGCTCGCTTCTATCTTCCACTCTGAGGACAATCTTATCCTGGTATACTCAGTAGCTTGAGCACTTGCATCAGCAGCAACAAATGTATCAATGTTGCAGCTAAGGATTTTTCATGTTGGTTGTGATCAAGGTTTTAAATTTCAACCTGATACAGGTTTTTCATATGTAATTCATGTCAACTGTAATCAAGGTTTTAACCTTCATCCTGAACTGATTTGTTTTGAATGAAATTAAAATGAAATTGAGCCCCCACTTTTGGGTTTCAGTTAATTTAGGTCAAAATTGACAGGCTTTAGCCTAGTTCCAATGGCTTCTGTTGGAACTGATTGAAACTAGGCATAGATGTTATTTTTTTCAGAAAAAAAGGTATTTAGTATCATACCTCAGTTATGCCTTATTTATTTAAGTACATTGGCTATAAATATCAATGTTCTTCCTTTTTCATGAGTTAAAAGTCGAGATAGATAATTAACATAACCCTTGACAAGGTGAGGGCTATAAGAAGGTCTTTATTACAGTACTTTAGAAAGACTAATGCTAACAATTAAATAGAAGATGTTTCACATGAACGTCTTTTCTATGTAAAATAAAAATAAATTTTATAGTTCATGCATTTGATGTAGTGGCCACTTAATTTCAAAAAATGAGAAAGAAGTGTTCGAATTCAAAATATGAGTTTGTCTCTAAAAAGATGAAGAAAGGATTCCACTGCTATAGGCACTTAACACTTTGCAATTGCCAAACGCAAAGTGTATTCACAGTATAAAATGCTAGTATTTTTGAATTTTACTTATATGCAATGTTTATTTCAGCCTAAAAATTATTAAAACTACATAGATAAAGAATCTATGTACCACCAAATACTCTAAGATATTGTCTCATAATTTTATTTGCGCCTTTTATTTTTTCTTCTTTTTTTGTTTTTTTCTTGATTTTTCAACTAACAATCTGCAACTTTGATATAGTCTCAGGACTCCATCTTATACATAGTTTATGTTTTTTGTTGTTTCTATATTTTTCATCCAAAGCCATGTTTAGACATGGATTTTCAGTCGAGTCATGTACTACTATTACCAAGCAAAAAGGGTCCACCTAGATGTGATAGGAAGCCTAACCCAACTCCAAACCACTACACTTAATTGCTTGAGTCTTAGCCTTTCTTCAATGCCCACGGTCATCACTCATCTCTAGGAACGGAGGATAATGGATGATAGTCTTGAAAATAGAATTGTGCATGTATGGAAGGAGGAAAGTTAGAAAAGAGAAAAAAATACGCAGAAATCCGCAAAAAATAGTACAAAAAAGAAAAAAACACGGTTCACGTAAACAGTTTTCCGACCCGTTACTGTTCATGGAATAGTAACCCGACCTGTTACTGTTCATGGAACAGTAATCCGATCTGGTTACTATTCATGAAACAGTAACTCGGTCTATAAAAAGAGAGGACAACAACCAAAAAGAAAAAAAGAGAAGAAACCCTAGAAAGGTGAGTGCCATCGTGGGCTAAGCCCTGAGAGACCCTTTTCCTTCCACTTTCATCCTGCTTCTTGACCAATTTTTTCTTGGAGCCATCTTCTTGACCCCGTCATCCTTCATCTCGATACTTTGGTGGAGCGCGGCCTGAAGATTCTCATTGGATTGGAGGGACCAAACTCGCAAAGGTAATTATCTGACTAGTTCTATCACCATCTTTTGCCCATCCCTCATTTTTTCATCCATCAATCATTATCTCTACCCATCATCATTACCATCGTTGCCATCTATCACATCCTTGGAACCCGAATTTACTGGCAGTATTTTTTTATTGTTCTATTGTGGTTATTTTTAGTTTGCTGCACTAGTTATATTTCATTGATTAGGCTTCATTAATAAGATATCTATCATGTTCTGTTTTACATTCACATACCTCTATGATATTCTTTTATAATGAGTATTTGCTGAAGTGTCTAATCAATTGCACCATAATTGATTATTATGAAATCAATCTACACCTATAGTAATCGATTATAGGTTGCACCAAAGTAGTATCAGAACAAAGAGGTCCTGCATATTTAGAAATCTTCATTATTGTATTTGCATCATAATATTCATTTTTTTCTAGACTTTAAATTCTGAAAATTAAATTTCCGCACTTTAAAATAGAGAAATATATTTTTTGGATAAAAAAGTAAATCATAGTTTCTGCATTTAAAACTACAGAATTTTAATTTTCGGAGTTAAAAATACAGAAAAATTAGTTTCTGCATTTTAAAAAAATTCTGCATTCATTCTACGCATTTTAAAAAATTAAAAAAAAATCCTGCATTAAAATATTAACTTATGTATTAAAATATTTATTTTTGGCATTAAAAAAATAAAAAAATCCAAAAATATTTCTGAAAAAAAATCTGTTTCACCTCCATAACATTAGAAGCACCTTTGAAACAGTTTTGGGTCGAATCTTAGACTACAATCATGTCTGATAATTGGCAAGATGCATTTAGAATCCAACAACAAACCTTAGAGTAGATCCAACGACAGGTAGAACACTTCTCCAATTTCATGACTAGACTAAAATTGAACATACCTGAGATTGTGAGACTTAGGAGAGAGAAAAACCATTAGGATGAATCAAGACGTAAAGTCACACCTCAAGGTAGACAAAAGGTCCATCAGAGGGTAGTCGAGAGTAGTGAATCAGATGAGATAGAAAATGAATTAGATGACCGATCACCACGTAGGAACAGAGAGAGACCACTACATAGAGAACCCCTTTGTGCCAGACGTTGGGATGATGGCATTAAGATTGATGTTAGAGATTTTAAGGGACGTTTTTAGCCAAATGCTTTCCTTGATTGGATCGACAAAATTGACCAATATTTTGATTGGAAGAAAATCTCTGAGGATAAAGAGGTCAAATTTGTGACCCTCAAATTAAAGGGACACACACTGATTTGGTGGAAGCAACTTCAGGAACGAGAAGTTGAGGAATAGATTTGTCCCATTGGATTATCGCCAAAACCTCTATTTGAAATTCCAAAACCTCCAACAAGGGACTAGGACCGTGGATGAGTACACCGAGGAGTTCTATGAGCTCCAAACAAGAAACGGCCTTAGTAAGGACCCCATTCATGTTGCTAGTAGATATATCAATGGCTTGAGACGGGACATCCTGGACCAAATGGAGATGTTCGATGTCTTGAGTATTGATGATGCCCATCGTCGTGCACTGAGAGTGGAAGCACAACAAAGACAAACCAGTGGTCGGAAGCGGGACTCAAACAGAAATTCCATTACCCAAGGAAATAGTCAATTGGAAATAAGGCAATAAGTTCTCAAAACCCTTCCAAGACCATAACTGCCCTAAAGTCCAATTTTAACAAAGACTTATGGAACAAGGGCAAAGGCGTACTGGCACTGGCACCTGATTCTACGCTATAGGTGCCGACAATCTGGAAATAAATTCTCTGAATGTCTCTTAAGAAAATTCTAGTCTCAGTCACACCTGATTGAGCAAGGACGTCAGGACGATTCAGATGAACCCAATCCAGAGGCAAATGAGGGTAAGTTGAATAACAGGATGAGTCGGAGAACGACGATGTCCACATTATAGGTGATGAGGTGGACCCACTCATGGTGATTCACCGTGTCATGGTCGCACCTTAGCAACCTGTCCAGGACAATTGGTTGAGGCAAAGTATTTTTTTGATTATAGGTATTGTAAGAGGATATAGATGTTCTATCTTGATTAATAGTGGTAGTACTGAAAACTTCGTGTCTTCATATATGGTTGATAAACTAAAGATACCTACACAAGATTCATAAACTATATAAAGTATCTTGGTTTAAGGAGGGAGTTGAGGTTCCAGTCACCCACAGGTGTCTAGTAGAGTTTTTCAATGGAAAACGATACCAAGATCAGGTATGGTGTGACGTTATGCCTATGGAGGTGTGCCACGTGTTGTTAGGTAGAGTTTGGCAGTACGATAGGAAGACCCAATATGACGGAGAAAAGAATACATATTTTTTTTTGTAAAAGATAAAATGAATATCACACTCTATCCACAAAAGAAATTGTATAGGTATAACATAAAAAATTATGTGAAAGAAAGAGGCAAAGAATCTACTCAAAGAGCCTTGATTCTAAATTCAAAATCTTTCTGGCCTAAGATGAGGGACGGTGTCATTAGATACGTGCGAAAATGTCAACATTGTCAGCAGAAAAAGATAAAGGTCCAGAATACAGGCTTGTACACCCCGTTTCCTATTCCTAGTGGCCTTTGGGAGGATATCACCATAGACTTCATTGTAGCATTACCCATGACTGCTAGGAAGGTTGATTCGATTTTTGTTGTGGTGGATCGATTTTCAAAAATGGCACATTTCATTCCATGTAGGAAAACATCTGATGCATCTCATATAGCATATTTATTTTTTAAAGAAATTTTAGATTGCATGGTATTCCAAGATCATTCATAGGGACACAAAATTCACTAGTTATTTTTGGAAAACTCTTTGGAGCAAATTAGAAACAAAACTAAACTTCAATAGTGCTTATTGCCCCCAAACAGATAGTCAAACAGAGGTAGTGAACCGTATACTCGGTAACATGCTTAGATGTTTGGTTAGTGAGCGTCCTACTCAGTGGGATCTGATTTTAACACAGGCTGAATTTGCATACAACAGTTCTATAAATCGTACTACTAGTAAGTTTTCATTTGAAATCATCTATGATTTTTCTATTTCACACATACTTGATCGTGCTTCCATTCCCTATCATGGTCGGATAAGTGCCGAAGCAGAGGATAATATTGAGCAGGTCCGTCACATCCAACGGAAAGTTCATCAACGCTTGCTTGACTCCAGTGCCAGGTATAAGGATGATGCTGACTATCATTGCAGGGAAGTTCACTCTGCAGAGGGCAATCTGGTGATGGCCTATTTCAGAAGAGAGAGATTTTCATTGGGCAGTTACAGCAAACTCAGCCTGCGAAAGTATGGTCCATTCCGCATACGTCAAAAGCTGGGAGAGAATGCCTATTTATTGGAGCTTCCAGACAACTTCCAGACTTTTCCAATTTTCAACGTCGCCGACCTGTATCAGTTCCATGGAGATCCATCAAAGGCGGTTGCAGTTCCAGATCTACCCAGCACCAGCTTCGAGTCTAGTTTTCATGAGGGTATTGAGGATATTTTTGACGTGTGAGCAGTAGACACTAGGCATGGACAATACCGCAGATTCCTTGTGCGTTGGCAAGGGAGACCTATGTTAGACAGTTCATGGATCAGTAAGGACGAGTTGAGGCGCCAGAGACCTGATTTGTTGCAGCGCATACAGGAGGCCTACTCGTCAGAAGTCGAGTTCTTCCCAGTTGGGGGGAACTGATGTAGTCTTAGGACTCCATCTTATACATAGTTTATGTTTTTTGTTGTTTCTATGTTTTTCATCTAAAGTCATGTTTAGGCTTGGATTTTCAGTCGAGTCATGTACTAGTATTGCCAAGCAAAGAGGGTCCACCTAGGTGTGATAGGAAGCCTAACTCAACTCCAAACTACCACACTTAATTACTTGAGCCTTAGCCTTTTTTAATGCCCACGGTCATCACTCATCTCTAAGAACGGAGGAGGATGGATGATAGTCTTGAAAATAGAATTGTGCATGTATGGAAGGAGGAAAGTTAGAAAAGAGAAAAAAAAATGCAGAAATCCGAAGAAAACAGTACAAAAAGAAAACTGTTCACGTGAACAGTAATCCGATCCGTTACTGTTCACAGAATAGTAACCCGACCTGTTACTGTTCATGGAACAGTAACCTGACACGGTTACTATTCATAGAACAGTAACTTGGCCTATAAAAAGAGAGGACAACAGCCAAAAATAAAAAAAGAGAAAAAAATCTTAGAAAGGTGAGTGCCACCATGGGCGAAGTTCTGAGAGACCCTTTTTATTCCACTTTCATCTTGCTTCTTGACCTATTTCTTCTTGGAGCCACCTTCTTGACTCCGTCATCCTTCATCTCGATACTTTGGTGTAGTGCGGCCTGAAGATTCTTGAATGTGAAGGGATCAGTTCCAATCATGTCTCTTAGCTATCAAAGGTTCTAAGTTCCACCTGATCAGATTAAGAATTTGGTTTAGATCTAATTGGCAATTAAAAGATAATTAAACTAACTGGAGGGGATTAAAATCGATCTGGATCGACAAATTAGGGGAAAGAGAGAGATACTCGGTCTAGCTTCAATGGGGTTTATGGTCTGATCTACTATATCAGGGTTGACCGATAGGCGAAAGGAGAGAGACTCAGTCTGGGTCCAATTGGGAGTTCATAGAATAGAAGTCTAGGACCCCTAGTCCGTTGGACTAGTTAGAGAGAGAGAGAGAGAGAGAGAGAGAGAGGATAGAAGGTAGAAGAGGTAGAAGAAAATAGGGGACTTTTCCTTTCTCTCTTCCTTTTTTTATAAATGGAAGAGTTCTTGTGGCATTCTCAAAGGAAGAGGAAGAGGAAGGATGAAAGGGGTTGTGGTTATGATGGTGATGGTGACTCAGCCATGGGCGGCGATGGGTCAATGATTAGTCGGCAGCGGTTGACGATAGTAGCGGTCGGCAGGAATGGGACAAAAACGAAAAAGAAATGGGTGGAACAAGGCACCTAGGCTCGGCTAAAAATAAGAGGGATGGGGCTTGGCTTAGAGAAGAGAAAGAAGGTGATGGAAGGGGCTTACTGGCACCGGTGAAGGCTGCGAACCTCGGCTGGAGGTGGCGGCTTTTGGTAGAGAAAAACAGGTGGTGATAGATCTCGGCATAGGGGAAAATAGGGAGGGTGATTTGAAAGTGGCAATCCAGGGTTTTGGCATGGGTTGCAGCTTGGTTTGCTTGCCGATGTCCAAGTCTTGATATTGGCTATGGAGCACCGAGAACTTAGCTGGGGTCCTACAAGGCTCGTTGCTATAGAATAGGGAAGAGGGATTAGAAATAGGGGAAGTGGATAAACAAAGATTTTTTGCTGTGGTGTGGTGGTGGAGCTCAGCTGTGGTGGCACGACGGCCATCAGAAAGGAAGAAGGGAAAGGGGAAAACTGTGGAGGTTCGAGGATTGGTGGTGGCTCAGGGAGGAGAAGATAATTTTTTTTTTGAAGAGGTTGTTGCTTGTGGTTTTGCAATTTTGACTGGCTGCTCCAACCGTACTGGCCTTGCGGACTTCATGTTGGCCACAACCCTATCTCTTTTCGTCGAGGCTCAGCTGGAGGATCGCGATCGCGATCCTTTTAACCCCCTTTTTTGGAATTTGGGCCATTGCAGAGTTAGGCCAATCAATGGACTAGGCCTGGTTAGGCATAAGATTGGGCCAAAAGGGCCGGGCTTCACAGTCCTCGCCCTCTATATGATAAAATTTCTTCTCTTTCTCTTCTCTTGAACCCATCTATCTTTCTTCTTGCTTTAACCTAAGGCCAGCATATTATCAGTGTTTCTCATGTTGATCCTTGTTATCCTCGCTTGACCTTCGGGTGGTACATGCAATGTTTGGCATTTATCTATTTCTAATGCTATGCATAATTGTAAAATTCAAAATAAAAGAAAAGGAGGAATAGAGTGAAATGATTAACTACATGTATAGAAGAAAAGGGACATCAGCAACTAGATATGTAAGAAGTTCCACTAGAAAGTATACCCTCTTTACCTAGCTAGCACATTCTAGCTAATATGGTGCAGTGCTATTTCACCAGTATTTATTTAATTAGTTATGCATGATAATATTTTTCATCTTTAACCAAAATTTGTAACCTTGCATGATGCCTTTTTCATTCTCATGTTTGTTTTTTGCCAACATTTTTTCCAAATTTTGTAACCAAAATGTGACTGCATATTCTATTAGTCTGTAAGCTTTCGTCAATTCTGGTTGTACATTAGTACTCCCATCCTATACACTTCTCTTTAATGGCGACTTCAATATGCATATTAAATTGGTTTCCATCCCAACACCATGATGATCTAGTAGCACTCATCTTTACTTTACGTCAATTCACGCATATACATGCTTTTTTAAATCAATATATATCCTTATGTTTCCTTATATTTTCTTCAAACACAGTTGGCCAGTGAGAGCAGTGATTCTTCTGAAGCTTCAGTTTGAGTCTCGGACAAAGCATGGAGCCTAAGAAAGAAGGCAATGGCGATTCTTGTGGAGTTTCTGCACTTGAGCTGGAGAGAAGGTTGCATGAGCCTCTACATGCAAGACAGCGAGTGGAGGTAGCAGAGTTGGAGTATGCATTAGAATGCACCAAGAGGAAGCTTGTTGACAAAGAAGTTGAGTTATGTAGGCTGAGGGACAGTCCAAGCCTTGCTTCACATCACAAGGATGAAACAATATGGGTAAGCATCAGAGAATGAAGCTCTTTTGCTCTTGATTGTCTCTTTTGTCGTTGTTGGTAAGCATGATGTGCTATGTTGGGAGTAAAAAGATACCTCCAATTCTAGGTGAAGGCATATAGAAGAGAGCCGCTGAGCATCACAGGTGAATGTTTGCCTTCAAATGAAAAGGAAGAGTGAGATTAGACTGGTCATGCATGAAGATGTGAAATGCCACAGTGAGAAACTACCAATTCAAGTGAAGGATTCAAAGGGATACAATGATGGTTGCTTGGTATGTCGCTACTCCCTGAAATGTATCGGATGTAACTTCTGCACCGTGTGTTCTACATATTGGAATTCTTTTGCTTGTTTCAGCTCTGTGTTCAAAACTCCGAGTGGTAGGGCTGTGAGTCACTCACTGTGGAATGCAAGTGCCTGGTGATTATCCTGATATTTATGGGACAACAGCAGTTCTTCCCGTATTAACGAAAACGAAAAGGTGACAATTATTTGTTGAAGAGGTTAAATCTAAATTTTGATGGTACGATGTGTTATCGTGTCTTGATTGTCTAATTTGTTCATTTTGGGGCATAAAGGTCAAGTTCAATATGTATAAAGTTTTTTAGCATGACTAGCCAATGTGGCATTACAATGGTGGTTGTGGTTTATCTTTCTTAGCCTTCTCATATGAGCTTCTAAAAAATTGATGCTAGGATCATGGAGGCAAATTGCTACAATATCTGTCAAAGGTGCATGATCTTTCTGCTTTCTAAATTTTGCTTAGTTCAAGCTTCCTGCACCTAATGTCTCTCTAGAAGGTTTTCACAAGGCAGATGCTATTAGTGTAACCAACTCTTGGGATACAGCAAAATCTGGGAAATAGTAAACAAGAGTTGATCTCTTTTTGAGAGGAGGTGGAAGACCCACCTGGTCTTATAACTATCCAGGTCCATATTTAGGAGATGGCACTGACCAAGAGTTGAACTGAGAACCTTTGGTCACAAAGAAGTGTTTCCAGTGGGGAAATGACCAGTTCACAAAATTTAGGAGGCATGTAAACAAGAGAGTTTTCATGTATCAAAAGAAAGGTCTATGTTAGAAGCTTTCATGGTTCCTTGGTGCTTTCTACCTATGGAAGGGATTAAAAGGAAATCAGAATTCCCAAGCTGTCAGCACAGTGCTATCCAGATTATTGCTCTTAATTTGTCTTCAGCTACTAAATTTGCAAATTAATGGAAGGAGGAATCTGACAAGCTCTTAGAAATGCGCTGTAGAAATCTTTTCTTTTCTTTTTTTTGCCCCCTCAAATTGCATATATTGCAAATTGTCATGGTGAGCAATTCATTTTAGCTTTGCTGGGCAAATGGTGCATAATTTTAGTTTTGTTGGTTTCAAGGTATTAAGTTCCAATTTCTAAACATGCACACTGCACATGCCCCAGATGATCAGGGCCCAAGCCTCAGGGGCAGTACGAGATCTCCAGCTTCCACACCCTTGACATTCTCCTGATTGGGCTATCTTGGATTGGGCTATCTTCCAATCCATGGAGCCTTACAGACTCTGCCAAGTGAATCAACGGGCTGATTGGGTGGCAATCCATGGAGCAACCATGTCCAGGAGCATCATTTTGTTTGGAGCGATCATTTCAAAATCAAAGATGATATGGGTGAAGAGAATGAGATTATCACGTTTAGTTGCATCATGATATTCCTACATGACAGTGATCTCAAATCACCCTCACTCCTTAAATCATCACCCAACCAGGTGATAGGATAGTCGTCCTTGAGGTCGGATATCCAAAATCATCTCAGGGCAATGATCTTGGGCCAAAATTGGAGAACAAAAATGCCTTTCAGTCAAGCGAGAAAAAAAAATATATCAATATACTGTTATATATCAGTATATTATATTATATTAATATTATATATTATATTTATGATATATATTATATTATAATATATTATTATTCATATTATTTTCATATTATTATTCAATGACAATTTTAAATTATAGTTGAAATATATTATTGCACTTTATATTTATATAATAAAATTATTTAATATATTACTTCTATTTATCTTATTTTTTAATCAAAATAAATATTTATATTAAAGAGTTTATTCAAGTATAAATAAAAATATTAATTCTATAATAACAATTAATATATATTTATAGGATTAATAATATATAGAACTAATAATTATATTTTTGTGGAATATATTAGGGGTAGTTTTAGTATTATATGGTTAGTGATCATAAATTCCTAAGAAATATTAAATAAGTTACTCATTGATATCCGAAAATATGTAATCACTAGAACATAGCATTTCAAACGTAATAATTTTAAATCATGAGAAATTAGATTATCCAAGATAAAGATGAGCAGTGATCTAAGGTTACCTATTCGGGTCACCGAACACTACCTTAGTGTATTTTTTTTCTGAAAAGCCTGCCTTATTTTCATATATGTGACAAACATATAATCTCTATGGAAAATTTATTTTGCATTAAAAATGCATTTCAAGATTTTTTTTTATTTTGGCAAAATGATTTAGATCCCAATAAAAATTTATACTAGGTTTAAGTATGAGATCGTCAATAGTTTAAATAAATGTGTACTAGATATTTGAAATAAGTCTATCCGATGTTCAATGGATATGTGAGTAAATACATATCTCTTGTTCCTCATGGTCTAAGGACAAAATTAATTTTAGAAAATCCTAAATATATACCTCGCTCTATGAAAAGATTTTTATAAAATCAATGGTTTAGTGGGTTTTATGCAAAATTCAGTTATATGAACAATTATTTTTTAAATTAATCTAGATGATCGCCGTGATCTACCTTAGTTGATGCAAAAATAGAAATACACAAGTTAGTAGTGAATGTTTATCTGATACAAGTTGGCGCATGTGTAGAGCTGTGCTTGGCAGAAATACATTAAATTTTGAAATAGATAATTTCTCTAAAGATGAAAATAAAGTGCTCTTTTTTGCCAAACCTAATTGAAACAAACAGAAGGAAAAATCCCATGAGAGGGCCCTGGACCCTGGATTCAGGTTGTATCTTTCATGTGAAAGGATGATTTATCTTTTTTTTTTTTTTGCGATGTGCACCATTAAATCGCACAATAGCCGTCATAAGATCTATGCAGATAAATGAAAGAGAGGGTTCAAAGTGTTTTGAGATCTATGCAAGATATAATCCAATGATTAATGTCATAAAAGAAGAACAATTATTCTTTCGTGCGAAAGATACAACCCAAACCCTAGACACCGGACCCTCCCCTAAGCCACCTCCAGGTGATGCCTCAAAGACAACGTGAGGAATGGATCATTTATGGCTTGATTGGGTTAATTCCAATATGGTACTTGGCCCTTGAAGGTGGCGGAGGGACAGGCCTGCTTGATGCTTCTCGGCATCTAAAGAATGCCAAAGGAAACTTGCATGGAATCAAAGCATTACGTACCTCTGGATTCGACCATGATTGCATACCATGATACCATCTCTATAAATTATCTGCAAAGCTTTCCCAAAGATTAATAGTAATCTTCATAAACGTCCGGACTCCAGAGGTATAAAAGCATAATAGAACAAAGTTGGGTTTTATGAATACACAAAACGAAATGCTTTTGAAGAAGGCAATGCCAGAATCTTGGCTTTCTTTTAAACCAATCATTAAAGCCGACTCTAGTTTAATTAGACTTTAGACCATGGTGACATACGTACTTTAAAGCGTGCTGATCTTTTGGTCGTAAAGACTCAAAAGCACAAGCATAGAGGATGAGAGCAGATTAATTTTTACACTTAAATTACTAAACTTGAGCTAGCAACATAATGCCTCTCTCTTGTATATGTTCTATCGAGGTTGCGACCTAGCACCATAGACACGGCTACAAGGCACATCCTTTCTTTTCTTATTCAAGAAATTAGCTAGATATGAGGAAAGTTTGCAACCAATCTTATTGGCTTATTGCTAGTCTACCTACTTACTCTATGTAACATCAAAGCCTAAGTCCAACACCATTGAGGTCCCCATCACTATTTATGCCTCTAGAACTTTGTGTGTGTGTGTGTGTGTGAGAGAGAGAGAGAGAGAGAGAGAGAGAGAGAGAGAGAGAGAGAGAGAGAGAGAGAGA
>JAOXJJ010000615.1:30455-43901 GCA_025769935.1 Phoenix roebelenii
TATATATTCAAATAAGCAGTATTATGCAATCTAAGTAATATGACAAGAATGACATTAGAGAATATCATAAAACATTTTCAGCTGATACTATATTCGTTATTAAAGAATATCTGGGAAGATTTTGATCTTCTCTCATAATGAATATAGTATCAACTGAAAATCTTTCCTGATGCTCTCTAATGATGGACTAACATATGATTCTAGCTTTATGGTCAAGTGGGCACAGAGGGTATGATTAAAGGATATCCTACATTTTGATTTTGACCCTCCAAGGATTTCAACTCTTTATCTCCACATAATATTGTACAATAGCAGATTATAAATTCTTAAAATCAATTAAAAAAGATTAAGAAAAAATGACAGTGAAATAAGTAATTAATGTCATGAAAAATAGAATAATATCTATTTCATGTCATTCGCTTTATTAGCGTATGTATGCAGCAAAGAGTTATTCCTTGTCAATATCTTAAAAACGCAATGGTAAATTTTTATCCCATCAATCTTTCGAATCTTCAATTTTAGGCTCGTCGATTAATTAGATTTTGATGGCATCTCTAACTTTTTTTCCTTTTCATTTGTTTATTAATTAATCTTTTAACAAAAATGTCCTAGTGATTCCTTTTACCTGTAAATTAAAATGTAAAACTAAAGTAATGTTGCCGAATATTAAAATGTGAATAGGTGAAATTATAAGGAAGATTTTAAAAGCTACATTACCTTGAAATCTTGTACTTTGACCTCCATGGACCACGAGAAGAGTAGCCATAAAGCTGATTCCTAGGCCGGCATAAAACCAAGACTAGTATATTTTCCTTTATAATACATCTAGCTGGGAAGAGTGAGAAAAAGATCTAGGGCCGAAGAACCTAATGTCCTATGAAATGGATGACTCATGAATTCATGTAACAAAGAAAAGAAAACCCGGCCCACACTCGACACAAGATGCCCAAGATAATTATCAAATTCAAATCCCAAGTCGATAATTTGGTGCTTTCCTAAAGCTGTGTCCAAATGAACTTCCCCTATAAATAGTCTGCCTTTGGCCAGCCATGGAGGCATTCGCCAACCACTCTCCCTCCCTACTTTCCATAAACTCGCTCCCCTCCCCCTTGCCGGGGCCTTCAAAGAATTCTGGTGTCTCCAGCTCCAGCAGAGGCAGCGAACCCTCAGGTGGTTCATGAAACCAGGAATCGAGGACCCTCTAAGGGGTCACATATGGCCTACCCTTGTGGTGGCCATCGCCATTCTCATGGTGAGTGACAATGTAGCCCTCGTCTCAGGTGAACCGCCATACGTTTATGCCTCTCCACCGGCTCCATCGATGTTGCCTCCCCTGCCATATTTATACAAGTCGCCGCCGCCGCCGCCACCATACCATTACAAGTCTCCACCTCCACCATTTCCGTCACTGCCACCACCTTACTACTATAAGTCACCACCTCCTCCCTCACCATCTCCGACGCCACCCTACTACTACAAATCACCGCCATCTCCATCTCCTTCTCTGCCGCCACCATACTACTACAAGTCTCCACCTCCTCCTTCACCGTCACCACCACGACCTTACTATTATAAGTCACCGCCACCTCCTTCTCCCTCGTCTCCACCACCTTATTATTACAAGTCTCCACCGCCACCTTCTTCTTCTCCCCTGCCACCATACTACTACAAGTCCCCTCCTCCTCCTTCTCCCTCACATCCAACGCCTTACTATTATAAGTCTCCACCACCACCATACTATTACTACAAGTCTCCACCACCACCGGCGAAATCTCGGCTGCCACCCTACTACTATAAGTCACCACCACCACCCGCTAAGTCTCCCACTCCGCCATACTACTACGTGTCTCCACCACCACCAGTAAAGTTTCCTCCTTCACCATACTACTATAAATCTCCGCCGCCACCTTACCACCATGGGCTTGTCGTTAAGGTGGTCGGAAAGGTCTATTGCTACAAATGCTACAACTGGGAACACCCAATGGAGTCATACCGCAAGAAGCTCTTGAAAGGTAAATTCGAAATAACTGCTGTTAAAAAAAAAGGTCATCTGATCACTTCATTTCAATAATTTCTTAAGGGTGGTTATTTCTATCACTTAATGTTTCCCCAAAGATACGGAATTTCCTTCACCATTTTATTTTTTTAATTTTATTTTTAAATAAACCATGGTTGATGGCAACAAAAAATTGGGCTTCTTCCTTAAAGATTGTTGAACTATCTTTAGTTTTGAACTCAATTATCTATCCTCAGTTGTGAGAGGGAGATTTTATGCTTTATGGAAGTCACAGTACTGAGCTGACCCAGCAAGCTGCAGCTTAGCTGAGTTCTCTTGGCTGCCTAATTCCTAGCTTCAGATGGAAATTTTTGTTTATATATACAAATTACATTTTTTGTTCTATTTATAAGACACTGTGCACCCTGTTGTAATGAATACTGCAGTGTTTCTGTGGTAGCGTTCAAAAAATCCAATCAAAGCAGATCGATGTCACATTGCCCATCTTTTTTTTGTGATGAAAGGGGGGGCTTGATTATCAAAATCAGACCTAATTAATCAACCTAGTGTCTATTAATATATTATCACTAAATCAGATATGTTAAAAAAAAAATAGTTCACACAAAGCATCTAATAAGGCGCTAACTATCATCCAACCAAAGCCTCACCTTTTTTAATCTTTTGAGCTCGACTCCATCCCACCCATATAATCACTACTAGAATTTTTCTCGCTCATGTATATTAGTCTACACATTAAAATACTAACCTTCTTTTTATTTGTTTATTTTTGATCAAAACATAAGCAGGCGCCGTGGTCAAGGTGACGTGCACGGCCGGCGACAAGGGGTTCGTGTCATTCGGCCAAACAAGCAGCCATGGTGTCTACGGCGTCGCTGTTGAAGGCTTCTCCTACTGGAAGCATGGAGTCAAGGCCTGCAAGGTTGAGCTCCACGCTGCACCCATGGACTCCACTTGCACCATGCCAACCAGCCTCAACATGGGCGACAAGTTGAAGGTTTACTCCACCTCCCATGAGGAGGTGGTCCTCAAGGCCAAGCCATTGGCTTTCGCTCCCATGAAGCCTTCCAAGGAGTGCAAAAAGCACCACCACAACAAGCCACCAACCCCTGTGTGCAAGCCTCCATCCTCACCATCCCCACCCATTTACTTCTACAATTCGCCACCTCCACCATCATATTACTACAAGTCTCCACCGCCTCCGGCGAAGACGTTGCCGCCATACTATTACAAGTCTCCACCACCACCAGTGAAGTCTCAACGACCTCCTTACTACTACAAGTCCCCTCCTCCACCTCTGAAGTCACCACCAGCTCCCTACTACTACAAATCCCCGCCCCCACCAGTGAAGTCTCCACTGCCACCGTACTATTACACGTCTCCACCCCCACCAGTGAAGTCGCCTCTGCCACCATATTACTACAAGTCTCCACCTCCACCAAAGAAGTCTCCACTACCTTATTATTATAAGTCTCCCCCCCCACCATCACCAACTCCTTCCCCTTACTACTACAACTCGCCACCTCCTCCTGTGAAGTCACCATCTCCTTACTACTACAAGTCTCCACCACCACCATCGCCAATTCCTCCTCCTCCATACTTCTACAGTTCACCACCTCCTCCTAAGAAGTCGCGACCACCTTCTTACTATTACAAGTCTCCACCACCACCCTCTCCATCTCCACCCCCTACATACTACTACCAATCCCCACCACCACCCTCTCCTTCTCCTCCTCATCCATACTACTACAAGTCCCCACCTCCTCCTGTAAAGTTTCCATTACCTCCCTATTACTACAAGTCTCCACCACCTCCATCCCCATCCCAACCTGCTCCTTATTACTACAAGTCCCCACCACCACCATCCCCTTCTCCACCACCTCCCTACCACTACATATCCCCACCTCCACCAGTGAGGTCTCCTCCCTACTACTACGAATCCCCACCACCTCCATCCCCATCTCCTCCAGCTCCTTATTACTACAAGTCTCCACCACCTCCCTCACCATCTCCTCCATCTCCTTACTATTACAAGTCTCCACCACCACCCTCGCCATCTCTTCCTCCTCCCTACTACTACAAGTTACCACCTCCTCCATTCCCATCTCCTCCTCCCCGCTACTTCTACAAGTCCCCACCCCCACCATCCCCGTCTCCCCAACCTCCCTACTACTACCAGTCCCCTCCTTCCCCAGCACCATCAATACCTCCTTCCTACCTCTACTCCTCCCCGCCACCACCAATCCATTTCTAAGCACAAACCCATCAATGGCCTCTTCCCTTCTTCACCCAAGTATGTTTTTTCACTCACATTACAATTTATTAGTTTCTAATTAAATTTAACATTCACTGAATGCTTCATTTATATCCCATGCTATTTTATAACTTTGTTTTGCAGGTTCTAGGTCCAGTGATATATGCGAGAGTCTTTCATGTTCCTCTAATAATCTCATGCACGTGCAAAGATCAGAACTCCTTCACTTTGATACAAATCCTGGGGCTTTGTTTGGCAACCTTCTTCATATTATGGTATTGGCTAGTTTTGTTACCAGTAGAGAGTTTGAGCAAAGGTCTTCAAGTAGAAGCATTGAAGCAAGAGAAGAAGGTAGAAGTAATAGTTTGGGTGGCTATTGTTTCGACCTTTTAGCGTATCCTTAGCAATGGACGTATTCTTGTATTTGTTGTATGTATAGCTCTATTTGTTTGGTCTACTGTTTCCCAGGCTACTAAAGCTTTTGCTACTGGAAAATAAAATAAAGACCTTTCCTTGTCTCCTCTTCCTTGGTCGCTCCCAGCCCGCTCTCCCACTCCCAGGCTTTTTTGCACTTTATAGTACCTTAATCTTTGGAAGAGAGACTAGAAAAAGAATTAAAGGAGAAGAAACATCCACGAACCTGCGTGCAAACCAACTCCAGCTTTGCACCTGCATCATCTCAACTAGCGATTCGATGCGAGTCTTGCATACGGAAATATGATCATGGAGCCACATTTAAAAGCATCCAAGCAGGTAAAGAGCAGGCCCTCCTTAGGATGGTACGTTTCATTTGCCAGAGTAGGGAATAAAGACAAAAATAAAAGTTCCATAGATGCGTCTCTCTGGATAATATATTAATATAGGGGGCTTTTTTATGAGAAATTATTTCTTAGACTGGTCTGTCAGCTCAACTACAGACCGGGCCAATAATGTATCACCCTATCAACCCAAATTTCCAGGCAGGTGATCAATTGGGCTCTGCCGGATTAGAACTTTGCGGCGACAGTCCTCAGCGTCTCCCCATCGCCCTCTACCCGTCTCTAGACCCCTTAAAGGGAGATCAAACAGGTACTAAAATGAGCTGATCACCAACCGGAACTTTCTTTCTTATTCCACCCAGATCAAGGCAAAAACCAAAACAGATCTCCAACTTCGATGGAAAAATTAAAGACTTTTTTGAGGAGAAAACCAGTCAGGAAATCCAAATGACCGAGATCTAGGGTTTCCTCCAATTCTTGTAAATCTGACACCAAAAATGAGGGAAAATGTGGCTGCATCTTTGTCCTCACTCTCATCCACGATGGTGAGCATCGTCTCGACCACAACCTCAAAACTACCGTCTGATTTTTCCTCGCCTGGGTACACACCGAGTCAATCGCTGCCCCTGGTGACTCCACCCCTGTCACCGTTGTCGAGGGCCGATTCATCTCCAATGGCCTTGACCTTGCCTAGGCCAACTCTGGCAGATCTCGCTCTGCTGCTTGCGAGTAGCTTCGCTCCCTCATCACCACCTTCAAACTGATCGTGGCAGCCTTGATGTCCTCCCGATTAAAGGTGCAAAATGGATGGGGTCGGATCAGGTTATGAGTGACTCCGACCCAACCCGGTTCCTTATTTGGGTCTTCATATTGGTCCCAGACCTAACCCAATAAAAATTCGGGTTGGGTCCAAGGCTAAAATTTTTGACCCAATAGGTCATTCGGGTTGGGTTGAATCCATGTATAACTCAGTACCAATACAAAAAATTGGGGTCCAAGTCGAATCTGAGTTGTGTCCGAATCTGGTCCGGGTCGGAACCTTGTACTTGTCATTCTTTATGCTTAGTTTCTTTAGCAATGAGTGAAAATTACAGAAAGTATGTTATGCAGTACCATACAAGTGAAAGTGCTTAAGCATTAAGGATTAATGCCATTACGAACTAATCTAAAAATAATAAGCTTAACCTTATTAGGAACAAAAAAAAAAATTTGTTGATGTATGCAATACTTTTTTTTGAGTAAAAAAATATTGCATCTATGTTAATCCTTTTTACTCAATAGAGATATCCGCTTAATTTATTAGAATGCATCTACTATTATTTTTTCTAAAAATACTGCTAGAAAAACATACATGGGCTAAGATAAGGAATATAGTTTTGATAATGACATATGACAAAGTTCAGCAACTGCAAAGGACTCATCATGAACTCATCTTCTTCCACGAGACAAAATTATACTCTATTTTATCTTCATTAGTCTGAACTTCCTTATTTGGGTAACAGTGTTTCTATTTATTGTAATCAACTTAAGCCTTAATATAAATTTACGCCATTCAATAGTACACAAAAATAGTTTCTTCCATTTCTCTCATTCTCATATACAATAAGAGATTAGAGAAATAGAGAGTTAGATATCCTTAAGCACCCCTGTCGGCCCTAACAATGTACCGAATTAGGATCGGTTCAAATTGGATCATAGGGTAGGAAACCCAAAATTGCCTAAAAAATCAAATAGGTCGGGTCAGAATGTATTAAACTTAGACCCGACCTGAAAAATGAAACGGATCCAATTTTAGTAAATCTCTTTAATGTCTAGGTATCCCATCATAAGCACTAAGAGAGAGCTTATGTGAGAACCCATGCGAGCATATATTTAGTCTCATATTAGTTGTATAGGGGAGAACCGACTTCTGCTGATAAGGCGAAGCGACCAATGAAAGCTCGCTACCTAGCTACGGGCTGACCATTCAAAACTTACCACGTGGCCGACCCTAATGACGTATGAAAGGTCCTCTACATTTCAAACTTTCTCCCCAGCTAGCGGCAACTTGGTCGTGATTGCTAACTATTTTTTAATAAATACAATATCTGAACAAATCCCCACGATCGAGAAGCGCAAATGTGATTTTAGCCCTCCGAGTTAGTTTTCTTCGACCGAGAAGTGCAAACGTGATTTTAGGAGCTGTGTTTGTTTTAGGCATCAGAGAATCTCCGCTAGACATGCTCTGATAAGTTGACTTTTTTATTTTTGTTATTTTAGGTCAGAGCCAATATCAGCACCGATCAAGTGCAGCAGCTATCGGACCTTTCCTATGGAGGCGTGCAACGACACCATATGATCTCTCATCCGATTACTCCAATCCGAACGGCATATGAGATTAGATCTCCACCGATTCTATTAATTTGGCGCTTGGGTATAAGACGGATTTTCAATGGCAACAATACGTTCTAGCTAGCTTTTTAACGTGATATCCTAAGCTGTTATTAATGTTATTAGAGTAGATCCAATCCGTAGTCTATATGGACTAAGCAACACTGTAGTGCGAGCAATTTAGTCGATCTTGGATTACTCATAATATTTGTAATTAAATTTGAATAGGTTTAGATCATTATCCTGATCATGATACCTGAAATGTGGCAGAAGGATGGCCGGAGCTGATATGGGGTCTTTGATGGGGAGGGGAGGAGGGGAAACAGGACTGTCCTGGAGTCTGGAGTTTAACGGTGGTCCCGCTCGTTCCCATGACCGGTTTCCCCCTTGTGCTTGGCTTCCGTGGCGCAATACGAAAAGCCTCCTGTATGATGCATTACAATAAAGAGTTTTTATTCTAAAACGCTAGCCAGTACTGTAGCAGTGGGTGTGGGGGACTCGGGGTGAGAGTCCGGCATCAGCTTTTGCTCAGGCGGCTGCCCTTCTTTCGTGTTTCGACGTTTCGTTTTTGGCCGTTTCCTACTCCCAGCACCCTCGACTCTTCTTTCTTCCCCAGTCCGCCACCTTCTCGAACGTCCAGAATGAGCAAGTTGTGCTTCCTGTGCCGGCTCAAGAGTTCTGGTTCTCTTCGGCTAAAACCTTTTACGTGGGTGGACTGCCGCTACGCCGCTTTTGGACAAGCATGCAGCTTTTACTTTCCCATGGATGATTGAGGTGCGTAGCCTAACGGATATAATTTCTGCCACCATATGAACTGGGGCCATGGCCACACTGATTATTTGGCTCGTCCCAAGGACCTAGCTATTTCCCAATTGCATGTCGAAGGTGGGGCACACAAGGTCCGATGCAAGTTGGATTCCTGGCTTCTGGAAAGAGATGAGCTCATAAGTGTGTTCTCCAAAAACTTGAACGTCGAGGAAATGTCAAGTCACACGCTCATAAGTGTTTTAATTTATATGAGGCAACCACCAGCCTCTGAGTATACGAGGTCATGAAACTGCATGGGAGTGGATGATAAAAGTCCAAGATAATATAGCCCGTATAGGAGACCATCCAATTTGCAGCACTACTTGTTATAAAGAAAAAATAGAATCTATGGCATTGTTTTAGATGTATTTTTAAAATATACACTTTACTCCATACTTGTGAGTAATTGCTAGGTATTAGTTTATATTTTGTCTTTGTCGTAGAATCCACAACATTATTTTAATAATATTTTTTTTCAAAAAAATCTAGAATTAAGATCGATCCCTTTGCCCATATTTATAAAAATTACTGGGTTCTATAGTTTGGAGCTCATTTTTATCGTAGAATATGCAACATTGTTTTAGGGCCATTTTTTTAAAAAAATACTGGAAAATAATACTTTACCCTACATATATATGATAAATTTGAGGTACTATAGTTTGCAACTCATCTTTATTTTTTTTGTCGATAAGTCAAAAATATTCTTTAAAAATGTGATTAGTTGGAACAAAATCAAAATATTGACTAAGAGTATAAATTAATGATGAGTTGATATCCGATCCCAAATAAGGATACATAAAATCGATTTGGCTCTAAAGGTCTTTATCATGACCCAACCAGATTTTATATTAAAAACATTAAACTTATAAGTATAATATATAATTAAAGTATGTATTAAAATTTATATATTAAACAACACTATTACACTTTAATCCTAGTATATATAGAATTATATCTATATATTAAAGAATTTGTACGGAAAATATGCACAAATATAAGAATATATTGTAGTTATCATTATTTTTAAAACTTTTTACATAAAAATAGTTTTGAATATCACAATATTCATTTTTCATTTTTTTATCATAGAGAAAGGATTGAGTTTTTATGAAAGGAAATAATTATTAAAATATAGAATACCACGGCATATTTTGAGTGAGTATATTTTAAATGTGACCAAGCCTTTAATAAAAACTATAATAAATTTTAATTTTAACAAAATAAATTGTTGCCATGGTGGCTAGATTGGCTCTTAGCCAAGTGAAAGATCATTGGTTTGATTCCTCATGTAGGTGGTACAGAGAATGGTCTTTAGGTGCTTTCTATTATCGGTCCTGCACTAAATCCTTACATTTCATAAACGTGGGGAAATGTCATCGAATCCCTGCATTTCATAGATGTAGTAAAATGCTGGGATATAATTCTCGATACTATATCAGCCGATATTTGTTCAATATTTTTAAAAGTATGAGAATTTTATTGATATTTTTTAGCTAATTTGAGTTCTATGATTTCTCGTAGTTAGTCCTTTTATAAATATGGATAGGCTCCAAAGCTGCAATAGATCGATGAACTGATTCTTCTGGTATGAGAGAGAAAAGGATGAGCACCTTAATTTACACTGCTCATAAGTCATAAGTTACTAATGGCAGGAAAGACTTGTGCAAAGAGAGATGTCCACAAGCCATCAACCTATCCACTCACTTTCTTTTTTTTTTTTGATACAGCAGCGACTCACATTAGTCAAGTGAGTGTATCTAATAAAATCAGAAAAAAGTATATGGCAGAGCGGGAAAGGAACAGACTTCTGATTCTCCTAGAAAAACTCTTTCGAATGGTGTACAACATAGGAGGTGATCCAATTCGCCACGTACTATTTGCTTTTCGATAGACATGAGACGCTCGGAAGAAGCCAAACTCTCTTGCGAACCTGCATATATCTCGAAGAAGTGGGTGCCGATCGTCACAGATATGCTATTCTCGAATTCATTCGGTTACTGTAGTTGAATATCTTTTTTAGATCAATGCTATCCGCGCACTTCGTTACAGCCAATTAGTTTGTGAATGAGCGGGCAGTGTGTTATGAATATACGGCTTATACGACCGAATCGCCTCCTCGGCATATCCCGTCCTATCCACTTTATCGTTTGTTAGTAGCTGAATAATCTCCATTCCCTGGCCACCATTGCCTCCAAATTCCCCAATCAGAACTCAGTGGAATCCAGCTTTACAGAAGCGTCCGTAGCCAACCACCCTTGGCTCTATTCCTGCTACTCGAGAGCCCGAGACGCCCGAACATACCAAAAGGAGGAGGACGAGCAATGGGAGACGAGAGTTAAAACTTAAAAGCGGAGCCCTGCATGCATTCGGTAAACGGTAGCAGGTAGGTTGGCGCGGGGACCGTCCGAGTGTGGATAACCCGACAAGGAGATAAGGTCGTGCCGCGACCCACGGCCCGTGTCTTTGCGGCAAAGTGGGTCGCACGTGCTGAGATAAAGTACATGGATTCACATTGCTGGATGCGGTTTAATTGGATCATGTGCTATCTCTCACTGAACCCCAACATACATCTCCTCTGAAGAAGGTTTTAATAGTCATAATGAAAATAATATATAGTTGTTATTTGCTCCATTTGCATGTCATTATAGAAATATTAGTAGTTCTTAAAAAAATAAATAGTTATTGATTGCATGATGCTGACATTATCTATTATATATAAAATTGAAAATTATTTTTTGAAGCAGCATGAGGATTTGAATTTAGAAAATATTTTTAATTAGTTATGATTGCTTGCTCGCTCTTTTTTGATTATTTTGACCAACGATTTTTGAACCAAGCCGACCCGGTCTCTGGCGGGGTCGGTTGTCTAACGGAAAACGATTACAGTTTTTTAAGGGTCGAAACCTGATTGGATGTAGTCAGAATCGACTGAAACTGGCTAGAACCGGCCAGAACTTGACGAATCGATACCGAACCGTACTAGTTGTCGACCGGTCTGGATCTCGGTACCAGTTTGATGAACCTTTATTTTGACTATGCAATGCAATGCTAACTACGTACCATTTAGCACCTTTGAGATCCAAAAGTATATGATGGTTTCACATCTCATGCATCCAAGGTTTGACAAATAGGTAGGTAATATGTGTTGGAAGATCAAGAGCAAATGGTCCAAAGGGTCTCAAACATAAACGTTTCCTGCCACTCATGTTGGTGAGAAAGGGTCTACAGAGCAAGCTTAAACAACTAGAAATTATTAGGACACAGAGAAATCATTATTTCACAATCTTGGAAGAGAAGGGATACAAGAATTTCTCTTTAAAAAATAGATGAGGGTCAATTGTTTCGCCAAATTTCAAAAGCATCTTCTCCTCTAGCTTCCGGTGCTCATTCCTAATTACTTGGAGAAAGTATATGGGCATCTAGCCATGGCCTATGGGTGCTTGACTATTTGGATATACGTAGGTAACTCAAAGAGAAGGATAACTTATCAAGCAAACCTACATGCCCTATCATACTTGGGTCAAATTAAATTTACTAGAGCTTTTTCCTTTAAGTAGTAGACATGTATATCCCGGAAACCTTTTAATTGGCCAGTTTGATGAAATTAAAGGGCATGATTGGAGTGTTAGACTGCATAAAGGGATTAAGAAATCCAACAAGGATTGAATCAATCATGAAAAAAAAAAATTATCCTTAATTAAGTGGATAGGGCATTTTCTACTTCTTGGCTATAAAAATATAAAATCTGAACAATATAGTATTAAGATTGTTGAGTGAAAATTTGAAGTAATGCTACTAATTAAGGGGGGACACTTTGAAAGATAAGGAAGAAAAATAGGGCCTAAAATACTACAAAGATTTTTTTTTTAAAAAAAAAAGCAAATAATATAAAATTACATAAAATGACATCAAGAAATTTTAAATTATGCTCAAGAAGTTGTCCCTTCTTTTCTACAACAACAACCAACTCAGTTTCAATATGCTTTGGTGCTCTCGCAACCACTTTATACTTAGAATTTTGTGGATTCACCTCACTTTTCTGTCTTGCTAATCTGAATAATGAATTGGATAATCAGTTTCAATCCTTTCAGTATTTCTTGCCACCAAGGTAGGAACTTTCCTTCTAGTTTTCTAAAAAAGTTGATATATTTAGTTACACTACACAAGATTGTTTGACGAGGATTCATAAAATCTGTTCATGTAACAATTGTGGTTATGACTATGGTTTTATAAATTATAATGTATTATTAATATCTTTACACAATTGAAAAATGATGATGAATAATGTAATTAACATGAGAAGGTATACTGTATAAACTAAGCTGGACTGTGTAGGATAGCGAGTAGTTGCGTTTCTTTACTTGCGAGATCTGGCCAAGTTTTCAACCACTCATGCAATGGATAACTAAAGTTTCTGGCTCGGATTATTAGATCATTTATAAATGCAAGCAAAAGGCGATGCTCGAGAACGTGATATGTTTGTCCTTTTCGGCAGTCAAGTTGACTTTGTCTTTGCCCAAAGCATTCAACCAAATCATTTCATCAGATGGAGGACAATCATATGGAGGCATTGCTTTTGCCTTATTAGTCATACGTCTTGTCAGTAACATTGAAGTTGACAAGAGCAAGAGCAAGGTGACCAAATTTCTTCGACCCATCAAGTGAGCATAATGCTAGATTGACCATTTACTTGGTTATAGAAACACGGAGTCAAGCCATCCATCATGGATCATTTTACCGAACGGTTACAGTTTTTTTTTTAATAATCTAGATTATTCATTACTAACTAGTACGTCTAATAGAGTATGAAAATAAAATATCATAAAATTTTAGAAAAAATTCGAATCAGCCATACAATTTAATTAGGATTAGGATGTCATGCAATCTGCAGCTCTATTAGCTTTTTTATAAGTATGATTTGCATGGAAAGTCACATGTTGCTTATGCTGGAAAAATATTAGACATGTCGGCCTCGGGCTAGACCAATCTTTTTGGCTTTAGACATAAACCAAGGCGAGCGACTTTGGAAGCCGACTAGTTGAGGAGCTATTCGACAACTGCCGACGAAGACTGATAGAACCTCAGATCGGACGACTTCTGCCCTAGACGAGGAGCTGACTAGCCGAGGAGCTAATCGACGCGTGCCTACAATAACTAACAGTTCTGGCAACTCGTGGCTATGGCAGCATTGCAGTTGATGCGCGGTCAGGGCCACTTGACAGTGCAGCAGGCATTGGAAACAC
>JAOXJJ010000615.1:53618-71422 GCA_025769935.1 Phoenix roebelenii
ACAAGCTGTCAGATTTTCCCTCTAAGTGTAGAAATCTAAGCTAAAAAGATTCAAGACATTAAAAGAAAAATTCAGAAGGGGAGAGGAAGAAAGAGAGACTGGCCAGGGGCCGGCAGGCGGAGGCCAGGGAGACGCGGAGGTGAAGTTCCGCCTCCAGTCTCTTGTTTCGTTCAAAATAGAAGCCCGAAGGGGGCCTGTTTTATTTTTGCAGATTTTAAGTTGAAGTCGGCAAACTCATTGCCAATTTCACTTAATTTTTTTAAATATATTTTTTTAAATTTTGCGATATTTAAGTAAAGTTGGCAAACGATTTATGGACTTCATTTAAAAATTGTAAAATTTTTCAGACCTCTGTTTCGAACGAAATAGGGACCGGCTGCGGCCTCCTCCTGCCCGACGCCAGCCTTCGTCAGCCCTCTGCCACCCTCTGCCGGTCTTCACTCTCCCTCCCTCTCTTCTCCTTCTCTCTCTTGCATTCACTCTCCCATTCGCTCTCTTCCCTACCTTCTCTGCTGCGTCAGTACAGGTTCGGCCCGGCCTGGCATGGCGCGAGCTTGTACCGACTCGTACTGCTGGACAATCAGTATGGTGTTCAGTACCGGCACAGCAGATCGTGCCCAAACTAATACATATCTTTTTCTTGGAGTTGAGCTCTAGCACATGACTGATTACATGACTAATATGACACAGGATAATATGAAACCATATCATGCTAAACTGTATTGTGCATATTATGTTGTACAATGGTAGTCGCTTGTTGGAATATTGTGGCACACCATATTCTAATCCATGATTCAAAATATGGTCCAACTCTTAAAATACTCGTGCAGTCTAATAGAGTTGGCAAACCAATTTAGTCAGTAGTTTGCTCATTTAGTAGTTTCCTCCATGGAATTGCTTCTTGACAAGATATGCTTGTCATGCCTCAAAATGGGGACATAATATGACCATGCTACTAAGGGGTACATCCCATGATAACACGAAGCCAACAATTATAATCTCAAATAAAATAAAAGGTCCAAATCCATCATCCATTAAATAATTGAATAAATGTTAGTTCAGAGTGGCTAAATCTAAATTTAAATATCAAAATCTATAATCTCAAAATTTAAAAATTTATCAATTATAAATTCATAGTCTATTAAAGAACTAAAATTTTGTTACAAAATTGCCAAGCTTGCTAGCACGAACTCCAAGCGTAGACCATTCTTCATTTCTAGTGACCCTATTTATCTAGAAAAAGAAAAAAAATAATAAAGAGAGATGTGGGCTACACAGCTCAGTAAGTAAAACTTATACCTCCTTATCGGATCAAGCATAAGTTTTTATATGAACAATTCAGCATTAAAGAAAATAACAATTATTTCCAAATGTGGCATTCATAGTACAATATGATAAAGCAAGTTTAAAGCATATTATGCATGATAAAGCATATTTGTATTGCAAATCAATTTTTAAATTATTCTTTTTGCTATATAGCCACATCATAGTTTAAAGCGTTGCTCATAGATATTTGTGCAAAAGTCACTTTATACCTATAACAAGGCCATGTTTTGTTGGCAAAGTATCATGCTTCATATGCCAACTTTATACCTGCTGGCAGTGCCGTGTTTCATATGGAACTAGTTTCGGATGTTGATCTTTTCCAATTCTAAGAGTCATACATAGCTATTTGATAGCTTTAAAAATATTTATACTTTTTCTTAAAATATACACATAAATAGATGAAAGAATACTAAACGGCATGATAAGATTTGTGCTTCATAAGCATGTTGTTTTCATTAAAAATATTTATGGAATCACTTTTCATAACAAAGCATAATTTTCATAATACTTATGTTGATCTTTTATTTCAAAAAACATAATATCATCATTGGCAAACCACATGTATGAAAAACATAATAGTTTCAAAATTATTAAGGAGCAAAGATCTACTTACCTCTTTCGCTTTGAGTCTTCAAAACTCACTAGGCAAATCGGCTAAACCTATTTAAAGCATTAAGAGCAAAATTAATTTCTAATCGATGACTTTAATAGTATAAAAATAACCAGAAAAGGGGATGGTTGGCCAGGCGTGTGACAGCTCCGGGTGAGTTAGATCTTAAATAATTCGATCAGTGAATCATGAAGCAGTGACTCGATCAAGGCCAAGTTTATTCGATAGGGATCATCAATAGTGGGTTTTACAGACTCAACAACGGTCGGGATGATCGATCCGACAAGTTGCCCAGGCACCAAGGTAGTTCAAAGCCTTTTTGTAGGGTCAACTTGGGTCCATAGGAATGGGAGGTAGGACTCTGTATTGGGATCCATGGGTCTTCTTATAGAGAGAAAGAAAGAAGAGAGAAGAAGAGAGAGAAACAAGAGAGAGAGAGAGAGTCTTCTCCTCTTCTAAAAGAGGAAGGAGAAGCTGGGATCGCTGGGGACTGTGCCAGGGAGCATGGTCGGCTGCTGGAGACGGTGGACAGTCAGCAGTGGTGACTGGATGGCAGGAAATCAACGAAAAAAGCTGGATAAAATAGGGGATATGGAGATTTTCTTCGTTATGGAGGCTCATAGGGAGGCTGAGGAGTCCATCCAGGGGTCCAGCATCAAGAAGCGGCGGCGGCGGTGGCGAAAAAAAAAAAATCAACAAAAACAGAGGATATGAACATCGGATCCTTTCATGGTCAATTTTCAGTGAATCTCTTAGCCAGCGGTGGTGTTTTAGGACTGTGGGAAGGAGATGAAGCAAAGGGATGGAAGACCGAGGCTTTACCTCGCCTCCAACAGCGTTTGCATCTTGAATTTCTTACGGGTGCGGTGCTAGGGAACGACGAGCTCGAAGCAAGAAAGAGGAAGAAAGAGGGAGAAAGGAGGAGAACTCTTGGTGGTAGAGGGTCATGGAGGGCTGGGAAGATGTTCATATAGAGGACTTCCTAGGGTGCCGTGCGAGTCCGACGGCCCTAGGAGTTTGTTTTCCTCCTGGACTCATTGGAGAAGACAACTCCCATCAGGAGTTTTCCTTCAGCTAGGCACGTGTCCAGCTTTTATTTTCCTTTTTTTATTGTTTGGGTGGAGACTTGGGTTGACTCAATGATGGGGCTGGTCCAGTGGACCGAGCCACCACACTACTTATGCTATCTTTATGCTTTAAAAGGATTGTATCATTGCTCCGGCATCCCACTATTATTATAACTGAGTCAGAAGCTCAATGTAAGAATGACTATAATGGACAGGTACCAGAGCACCATGGTGCACACTACACTATTGTTTATACAGATATTAAAATACTTCAAATTATATTAGCAAGCTCCATGCAGAAAAAACCTCCATCTTAACATAACCCCAAGTGTAAACTGATCCTTCCAAATAGAAGAACAATCACTTTGTACTTAAATATTTTTTTCTTTCTCAGTTCATACTAGCTTTCCATGTTTATGTGAATGCAATCTTAAAAACTCTCTTTTTCTTACATTTCTATGATAATGAATCATTAAACTTCTCACGACTTTACTGGTGCATTGGTAAGTAAGGAAAATTGTGTTTGATTTGCTTAAAAGGTGTATAAAACTTTGGAATAACCTCGAGTAAATGTCTTCTTACAAAACTCATCTGAATTTGATACATTTTTTCGAAATTTGGATGTTACTTGGTCATGTGACAATACCGATCATGGAGGATGTCAAAGTTGTAACTGATTTCATTTGGAGTCGAGCTTTTCAGAATTGGATAGTGACATATATATGTGTGATACATATAAATTGCATAAAATTAAATCCTTAGTTTACCCATGCTTATCTATTTCATTCTTTGACTTCTCATTGTAGCTGACGTATAATGGGAAGTCTATTGCTCTACCATTCAATTTTTCAATCTTCAAGTGGGCTGCTGATACTCGCCAAATTCTTGACAATGCTCAATTACCAAGCAGCGTTGGCTTCTATAACATATATGGGACATCATTTGACACTCCATATGATGTCTGGTATGTAATTTTAACTAATTTTTTGTACTCTAGCTTTAAGGAAATGCTCATATGACTCTAATTTTTCTTCCAAGTTTCTGAAGGCCATTCCCTATTTCATTTTATTAATTAAAGGATCATGTTTGGATTTCTTGAGATTCTTTAATTGCAATGTATCTTTCCTCAAAAAAAAAAAAAAGAAGTATATCAGCATATCGCTTAATTTGTATCCTCAGGTCTATTCTATTGTGGCTCTCAACTTGGCGTCTAACAGGTTGGGCTTACCTTTTAGTTTCATAATTTAGGCATGTCTCGTGGTTTGATTGCTGAGTGACCTCTCCTGGAACTATATAAGCCTGTATTAATCCCATAACAACCCAACTAAGCATGATAATTGTTTCTACCTTTGCTATTCTGTTGCTTAGCATGGGCCTTTGGTATGTTTCTTTTAACTCGATTTCTTTGGGCTATCAAAATATTGCCAGGTTGCAAAGGCTAGAATTGACAATGCATATTGAGCTGACTGAGGCCTTGGCTTGTAAAAAAATCCAGGGTTAGCGTATGGACACCTGTGCATAACACTCAGCTAGGCTTGTTGACAGCCATATTTGTCATGTTTAGTTTTGTTTGTAAGGACCAATAGTAGCATTGTAAAATAGTAGGAGTAATATGAATAATGAAAATTTATTATATTAATACCGTTTTGAACCATGCGAACTGCCTTTCTTCAAGCAGGCAGCAAACACATTAGAAAATTCTTACATGTGGTAAACATTGGAAGCTTTATGCATCAACTCTCCTACCACTCATGCCTATCAAAAGTCAACAAATCCCTACTTTCTGTAAACAGGAATTTCAGAATATGTTACTACCTTTGGTACTTAATGGAAACAGGTATCTGTTCTTTAGTTTTTTTTTTCTTTTTCTGTTTTTTTTCAAGTTGATGTAATTCCCTTATAGGTTATGATTGCAGAAGAAAATGTCTATTCAGCTTCTGTAAATTTTTAGAAGTCAAAGCTGGCTAAACTTTAAGGTTAGTGCTTCTCTTCTTCAGACCATGTGTGAAACAAGTGAAATTACAAACTTAGTCCATGAACTTATCCTCAGAAGGGAGACCATCTTTTTCTTCATTTTTGTCATTAGTGTTCCTTATTTCTGAACCTTTTTTTTTCAGAGTGAGGTCTGTTTTCAGGTTTTGGTGCGGCTGAGTGTAAAGCTGCTGCAATAATGCTCTCTTCAAACATCTTGTGCTGTAATAGTTTGTCAACTTATATACTATAAATGAAAGAAATAAAGATTATCTGTACACGGACTGTCAGTTGGCATGATAAATATGACATGGTAGGAGTACCAGTCCCTTACAGCATGTGGCATTGCCACAGTATTGGCTGCATGTCAATGCTTAGTATGCAGCCATACTTTTGCAAGCCAAGCATTTGCACAATGTGGTACAGTACGTACTAAGCAAAGGTCATGCCAGGTCGTCAAGGCACTATCACATGATGCCCTTATTCTTAGTTTGTATCTAACAGATCTACTAAACCTGTGACTGCATAATTATATTCATGAATCATACCAACAGCAGTTGACTGCAGCTGATGGTATAACAAAAAAAACAAATACAAGACTTGATTACAGGAGAGAAATGATTATCTTTGATGATAAAATAAATACGCACATTGCCAGGAAAGCATAAAATGTAACAATAATACAAGCTTATGATCTTCTGATAGAATGCACTAAATTTTATTGGGACATTCTTCATCTCTTTAAATACTTCAATGCTATTCTTTGCATTTATAAAGTATTGGTTGATTGGAGTGGAAGGTAAGTCCAAAGATTTGATCCAAAACAATCGTCTTATTTATTATTATATAAAGAAATAGTTTGCAAAATGCATATTTATATTTCCAATTTCATGAATGTAGGTGAGGTTGCTTATGTATCACTTTAGTCACCACAATCCTTAGTATAATTTTGGTAGCTGCAACTTGTAACTCTACTAGTGCAAGTAGTTCCCAACCCTCTGGTGGAACTTTTTTTTGCATCTCTCCCCCAGCCAATATACATTGTATACCATCTTGGCTATATTTAACACAGCTTATCAAAGTCCAGTCCTCTAAGATTGGAACACTAACACAACCTTATGTATCTATGAAACTCTTCAAAGGGAATTAGTGTGAGACTTTATGATTGGTGAATGTAAGAACACGGTTACTTTGTGTATACTGCAGTATAAGCTTATAATGGATATCTTATATTTCTCTTATTCTGTTGTTGATGTATAAATACAAAAGTCTATAACATTACTGTGAAAAGATACTGATTTCAGAAAATGTTTGCTAATGCTAGAAGCCTAGAACAGCCAGTATTTATATTGATGTGTTCCTCGTGTATGGGAGGAGGAGGTAAACAGCCATCTGAAATGGTCATGTTCAAAATATTGATTGCTGAGAATTTGAGTAAACAGCTTTTGTGGGGTTCATTCCATTCTTTTTCCAATTCTACTAAGGAGATTATTCTCCGCTATGTGATCTATGTTCACAATAATGTTCCCTCCAGTTCCTACAATGATAATCACCTACATATTTCTCTTTAAATAATTACTTGGTCTCTTGTTTCCAGTAACCCATATATAATTGACTTGAGATGACTGACATGTAATTATATCTTCACAGTTCCAACCTTTCCCCCTTTCAACTCCTGTCAACTATTAATATTATGCAACATAAAAAATTGATACTAAATCTCTCAACTAATCCTTCAAAAATTTATTTCCTCTTCTTCACCTATTGCATAAAATGCAAAATGTTGAGCCTAATGCCCACCATGACAGTTTAGGGAATTAAAAGACTATTATTGCACTCCTTTTTTTGAACAGTGCATTTCCTTATAGGGAATAATATCCTATTAACTTACAAACCAAACTCCATAAACTCTTTCTGGCAGACTTTTTTTTGTATGTTCTTGCATGTTCAGAAGTGATTTGTCTGTTCTTATAGGTTGCCAGTCTGTCATGCTTGCTTTTATAGAAGTGATACTTATTTTTCATTATAATAATCATTAGTCGTAAGCCTTGTGCAGACTATGTGAAATTGCATTTTCAGATAATATTTTATAGGAATTAGCTAAAGTAAGAATCTTAACATGCTTCTACTTGTTTGTTGCAGCTATGGATCTGAAACATCACCTATTACTGACTTGTCAGAAATATGCCACACCATGGTATCTGATACATCATCTCTTTATAATTTGTGCATATTAATGTTGTTCCAATCATTGATTGTAGAGATATCTGAATTCTTGATGGTTGGTTCTCAGCCTCAATATACTTATGTGGATGGAGATGGGACTGTTCCTGCTGAATCAGCTAAGGTAAATTTTAAATAGGAAAATTGGGTAATGTATCAAAAGAAGATTGAAACTTTTCAAAGTATGAGAAAATAGTTGTTCTCATTGATGAAAGAAATTTGGGCTTAGTCATATTTAAACTATAACCATAAATTGAAGTAACATTGCATGCCAGATCGAACCATCCACGTGGTTCCATATGCAACTTGGTAGTGTGCCATAACTAAACGTGGTATGACATCTCAGTTATTCTGTACCAGCACCAACAGGCATACCATGTTTGGTACAGTACCATATTGTACCAGTAAGGTTCCAGTACTGGTGACTGTAGCAGTACATTAAATATTGTGGTGCATTTTGGATCAGACTGATACCAAAAGCCATTTCTGATCCGACTAAAGGCCATCACCTGTAGTTAGCCACACCTGTAACCAGCTCCTGTTTTTCAACCAGTATTGAGATACTTATAATATCTAGTTCTCCACTCCTGCTCATACATTTTTAGTCTCCTAAGGTGTGATTCCTGCAATTTCATTCTTCTTGCTCTTGGATAACAAGTAGCTTCACTCCAAATTAGATGAGTTATTGAAATGTTCAGCATGTTGTTTTTCTTTCTTAAACCACTGCAAGACTCAAGCCAAACCTGAATTCTTAAAAAAACCATTACTTTTTGTGCTTGCTTGCATTAAGTCATTGTCTGAAAGTTTCAATCATCACCGACTGGGTTCTAAATTCTGGAGCATAATCAATAATGTCTTGTTACTTGTGAAAAGTGCAAACATGGGCATTGCATGATGGAGTGACAAGTTAGGTTTAATTTGACATAAACAAGCCCTTCTCCTCACTGAATCTGTCCCAGCTAAAAACTATCTTGGTCACCTTGGTCCTTCATTGGCCAAGCAAAGTTTTGATTAGCTTTTCAACTCTAATTGATCCCTCAAGGAATTCATGCATATGAAATCATATGATCCAACAATAGTGGTTTCAAAGCTTTCTTGTCTCTTGAAAAGATTTACTTCTGGTTTGCAGAAAATTGGCCATACTCAAGGATATTCTATGAGATACCGCATATTGGATGGTTAAAAATCATATATAACAGTAATCCATCCTAGGAAGGCATCTCGTTCTTGGTCCAAAATTGAGAAACTTTAGAAACATTGCAAAAGCTGTTATTTTCTTTTTTCTTGTTTCTTCATATTCTGCAGCATCATGCATCAGTATTTTTGAATCTTGATGGTGTGAAAATTGGCTTTTAAGAGGGTTGTAAACATGGTTTCAGAAACTGCCAGAATTGGATGGTACGACCAATGCCATACCATTCCGGCTTGAAACTGGCACTTGTAGAAGCTGAAACCCTGTGGATTGATACAATCCAGCCATACTAGTCCATACTGGTGCAATCCTGTAGCTCTTTATTTTTTTTTAAATCCATCAGTATTGGTACATATCGTCGGTATTGGTACTATACCGGATACAATATTGTTTAATGAAAAAATGGTTCAAGATTCAATACCAGTATATAAAATCCTTCTTGTAAATATTCTTGATCCTTATTGTTGGAGACTTGATCTCTTTGCTGTACTTTTCCCTTATACTGGTTTTTTGATATTTAATTTCTTTTCATTTTTCTTTTTGATTAGGCTGATGGATTTGCAGCAGTAGCAAGAGTTGCAGTTAAAAGTGCCCATAGAGAGTTGTTGAAAGACAAGAGAGTGTTTCAACTTTTGAAGCAATGGTTGGGTGTGAACGAGAACTCGCAGCATTCTATGTCAAGTTCCAAAGTGATGGATGTTTCTATAGAGCCAATTCCAGTTCAGTTGTCTCCGAGGCATCTCTTATAGTAGTCGTGAATGCTCTTTTTGAGTCAAGTGATGATGTAACATAGAAATCTTGCACGAAAGAAGTCAAGAAGCTGAGACGTGCTTTCTTCAGGATATCTTTTGGTGCGTGAGTGGTGCCTGCACGAATGTCTCTCACTATTCTTATGAAGGGCAGTGTCAGCTTACAGAGTACTGGTTGGTGAAAACGCAAGTTTTACAGTAGTTCTCACTATGAAGCTTTTATTTTCCACATATTGATTGTGGTCATTGCTTACATTTGCTGTGCTGAAATGTTCGTTATACAATACCTATCAACATTTCATTCTTGTTGGGCAGCACAACATCCTAATAAAGGCCATTGTGCTGAGTGTAATAAATCTGGAGTTAAAACCTCCTTATTTGTGTTGGTAGCTAGATCTTAATTCATGACATGACCATATGGTAGAGTTAAATGTTCACAAAGTTCAAAATTGAATCAATATCATTCATATCTCAAGAATATTTATACCCAGCAATTGCGAACCAAACTCATAATATGTATAATGTTGCTAAATGCGTTTCTATAATTTCTGTGGGTCCTTGTAACAGTTGTTGAGTGTTCTTCAAACTGAAAATAGTCGTCATCAAAAATTATTCAGTGATTGCTTGAACAAAACCTAAGCTTGAATCAAGTTTGAACTAAGCTCAGCTGAAGCTTGAATTGTTTCCAACTTGATAAATAGTACCTAACCACTCAAAATAAGCTCGAGTTTTGTTAAAAATTAAATTGAAATTAGATCTGATTGAATAATAAACAATCCAAGATTCAACTTAATTTTTAAATTTGAAATTGATTTCATGCCAAACTTGATCAAAAGTCTGATAAGGCTCTGCTTGATTAAACTCAGCTTGATTACACCTGCTAGTTGTTGTTGTCATTGTCATCAGGGTATATTTGTTCAGCCAAACCTCGCCATCAAATAACAACGTGCATGGAGAGGTATCCTATACTCAGGTTAAGAAAATCTGGAACGTAATTAAACAATCTTTTATTAATGAAATCATTTAGGCAGGCTGTGGCCATTGTTTCAGAAAAAAGCAGGTAAATCAGGACGGATCCCGCATTTGGCCTTCTCCAGTCTTTTTTTTTTTGTTTTGGCGTTCTCATTGAAGCTCTCCCAACGTTCATCTTAGTAGATCTCCCCAACGAGCCTCCCTCATCTCGTCGTCCCGTAAGACTATAAATTTGCCTAGAGAGCCTAATTTGCTCATGATCTATTTATTTCACTTATTCTATCTCCTTCGTTAAATTTTTCCTTCATCTCTCGTAAGTTGTTTCCAATGGGAAGGCAGTGTTCGTTTTAATCTATATGCTTGCTTTCTGTAACATGACATACAGAAATATTAATAAATTCGTTAGTGAATGCGAACTCAGGCACCCATTTAATGTATTCTGTTGCAATTTAGAATACATGTCTTAAAGGGCATGCACAAGCGAATGCTGGGAATGTTGTGTGGGTGTATGTGCACGTGTGTGTGTGTGTGTGTGTGTAGAGAGAGAGAGAGAGAACTAGCTTTAGCCACACTCAAGTAGCCAAGCTCGGATCCAGTGGCTTCTCTGGCCGTTTGGATCAACGCACATCCTAAAGCAGCCTGAAATATTTTTAATTTGTCAGGTGATAGTCATATGGTGTTTATGTCAAATAATGCAGTTAACAAAGATAAACAGCAAGATTGCCGAGAGTCATTCAAGTAACTTGAAGGACCCGATTAATTTTTTTAAAAAAAAATAGAGCAGAAAGTGTGACCCAGGGTCATTAAAAAAAAAAAAAAACTTATCGAGTTTATAATAGGAAAAATGAGATCACTAAGTAAACATCAAGCAATATTGCTTTTTGCTATACTGGCCGATATTTTTAAGTTCTCTTTTGGTCTATATCAGCTGAGACATCCGAGTATCTCAATATAAAATACATTGATTTTAATCTCAATCACAATAAACTGGTATCTAAGGCTGCAAATAGGTCAGGGTTGACCCGTGACCCGACCCGCTTAAATCTAAACTAACCCAGTTTGAAGAATCTGTGAGACCGAGTTGGATCTTAAAATTGAACCCGTTCCATTTTCCGGATCGAATATGAGGTCACTGAATTTAGATCCGATCCGAATCTGTAAAATTATTTGGGCCTGCGGCCTACAGCGGAGGTGCAAACACAAGTTCTAAAGCCATAGATGAGTTGACCCGAACCACGCCTGACCCAAACCCGAACCGGACCCGATTTTTTTGGATTAGGTTCGAGTTATATATGGACCCGATTTGAATAACCTATTGGATCAAAAATTATAGCGATAGACCCCATCCAACCCAATCTAATCTTCTATCGAATCGGATATGAATCCAAAATTAGAATCCGAACAAGAAATCGGGTTGGGTCGGGATCACTCATGACCCGACCCGACCCATTTGCACCCCTACTGGTATTTTGGATTGCTTCAATCCCCTGAGATGACTATGAAATTCAAGATTAAAAATCTTGCTTTATTAATTTTTTCTTCAAGGGCTCAAATCCTTTTATTGGAGCAAGATCCACCAATTGATATTTATTATATTTTTTTAATAAAAATTTTGTGAAGTTAATTACAATATACTCCATGAATCGGAGACAGTTTAATTAACTGTTACCCACATATATCCTATTAACAAATTTAAAAGATAAGCTAAATAATCAACCGCCTCTTCTTCACATGTAGACACTATTTTCAGAAACGGAGTTCAAGAGATTTCATCACATAAACTTTATACTTGTTCGATTTGAATGCACATAACTATTACCAGAAACTGAATGTCCAAGAATGACTCATATTACAGCAGCTACAGCAAGGTGAATCTGTGGAGATGCATGAAGGAGGACCCATCTTGAACCTTTCTACTAAATGCACACATACATAATGACTATCTCGACCCTTTCCATTAACACATCATCAAGAAATCACTTACAGAAGCAGCCAAGGGTTTGGAAGCATGTCCCTGGAACAAGGAACCTCGACTTAGGCAATAGCTCAACTCATACCCCAGTGCCGTTTATATCTTGGCACCAGCATGTTTAGAACTTGCCGGAGAGGGTCTGATTGAGGTCTTCAATGCCATAGTCCTCGTCCTGTCCCAATACCACCCATATCTAAAGATCTCATCATTAGGATGCATGTCCAGGCTTGACATTGCCAACTTGACTCGATCTAGTGACCGCCAATTCCTGGCAATGGAGGAGGTTTTTCACCAGTTCATGCTACAGGCAAATCAGCTAAAACACAAGTGGATTATAATAAAAGGAAGAGGCTAACAGGATACGGGAGGAAGTGGACATAGAAGAAACAGACCCTAGAGGCACAACAAGTGAAAGATTTGTTACTTTTTGTATTATTTATTTATACCGTGTTCTTTGTATTCATGTTCATTGACACAAACTGAGCAACATAGTGAAAAGTTTTGAAGTGTTCAAGGAATCTAAAAGATCAGGTTGTTTAGTGGAGTAGCAAAAACCAAAAACCGACCATTCAAAAATTGAAAAATCTAAAGGATAATCTAGATAATTGAAGAAAAATTTAAAGATTCATGGTCTATGAAAAAGAAGAAAGAGACTTTGAAATCCCTGCCATGTCCCATGCAACCAAGAATTCAGATACCTGGCTGTCAACATTACATCTCCTTTTATCACAATTCGCTTACATCTGTTAGACCGGTAGCCCCACTGTCAGACATTATGTCATCCAAATGTTAGAACTTCTTTCATGACAACAGCAAATAACTGCATGAATGAAAGCCTTAAGATGAGGCCGATGAAATAGTGCAAATTCACATTTCAAAACAAAAAAAAAAAGAAAAGAAAAATTCATATTGTTTGTGATGCATGCAATTACCTGACCTCCTCAGCCTTAGGAAGCACAACTTCAAATTGCATGTCGTTTCCATATCCAATAATTGTTGGATATCGCTAGCATACATGACAGTTACTTGAGGATTCTAGCTCTATGGATACTTCTCATATGCCCCTAGAATACTTCCGGATGTCTCTGGAGATGACGAATAGGGCTTTCTCTTTTCTTTTGATACTGGCTTACCTCTAAATGAAGGAAGGTTAATTTTAGTGTATGATGTCAATATTGATGTTTGGAGCATAAATTATGGCCTATAGATGTGATGATGACCAAATAGGCTGTTCATATTACTGTAGCATATATGCATAGATTATATTTTTTATTTGTATCCCAGCCTTACTGTATCCTATTTCTCCAAGGTTTGTCCTACCTATAGTTACATGTTCTGTTGTATCCATATACCATATTTGCATTCATACATTCCAAGCTCATTCCATGTTATCAGGAGTATCGACCAAAATTCTGCCCGTCCTCCTTTCAATTGCTCGACTAAATTGTGTGGCTTCTTTCCTCCCTTGCTCTTTTGTGCATATATATTACCAACAATCCAACCAAAATTCCGTTTCTTCCCTTTTTCCCCTTCCCCAATCATATTTGTCATCTCTCTGCTTGCTCCCAATTCCAATAATATTTTCTGTTTAACAGTAAAGATGAAGTTTTCATTAATAGTCAATAAGAATACAACATTTGAGCTCTGTTGCAAATTCTTTTAAAATTTGGACTAAATTGGCAAGGAGATTGAGGAAGTCAGGACGAACCAAACCACAATTATCTGTAGATATATCACAGGGGATACTTGTGGCTATTATATCCTTATAGTAAAGTAGCTAAGAATGTTAGAGCCGATAAAAATTAGATAATCAAGTAATGGTGTTGTTTAGTTTAAAATATCTATCATTATCTTACACAAAATAGCTTAGTTTACAATTATATATAAATCTTTCTTACCACCTTAAGTGTTTAGTAGTCTGTTTAAATGCATAAAACCATACAAAAACTTATGAATGAAAAGCATCAAAATAATTTGTTAGCATTTGAACAACGACGTCTACAACTAGTTCATTGCATTCGATAAGGGTTGCAATTCTAGTATTCTCAATATAATTCATCCTTAAGCTTATGGCCTCCTGAGGGCACTTCAAAAATATCATTCACAACAGTAGGAGACTCTTAATGTCATGAAAAGTGAGAAGAACAGTAAGATGAACAAGGGAACCAGTTGAACTTGAGAAAGTATGGGTTATGTGTGCTGCATATTGGATTAGATTCAGAGCCTAGCTTGGGAGAAGTGATCAACTCCAATGATCTCAATCCACATAAAGACTAGGAGCACACAGCATTGCATAAGGGATGAAGTAGCTGGTATCAGGTTATAAAAATTAAAATATACACCAAGTGTAGATGCAAAGAGATTCATCCCAAATAGTGTGACACCGCTCATGTTTTAGGATCACAATATTAGAATGGCTGAAATTTACCAACAGTAAAGTCTTGCTGGTAGAAACATTATTCACCCCCAATGGCTGTCCTGCCACCAGCACCCAACTTCATGCTAGCAACACCATCATCCCTTTCCTCTTCCTTTCTTTCCTCATCTTCCCCTGTTCCCTAGGTTGGGTCTCGATAGCCCCCTAAGCCACCAGTGCATTCAGGTAAGCCGAGTGGGACCTCTAGTTGAATCGGGTCAGGTTGGAATTGATCTTACTAGTAGAGACTGACTTGGCGCAAACGCAACCGACCCAAATTGACCTATTCTGCCATATGCTTTCCCTTCATGGGTTCAATGCAACTTCAAGAGATAATCATCCATGCCAAATATCCTAAGACTAATTATATGCTCTATGCAATGTGAGGATTTGAAATATTGCTCGCTCTAGAAATTAATGAGTACAATAGGCCGGAAGATAAAGTTAGCTTAGTAATATTTGTAGAAGGCTAGGGTAATCTTAGGTGCTTTAATAGTGATATTAGCAAGGAAATAATATCTTTGAGAGCATATTTCCAAACTCCATTGGGTCACAAAGAAGGTAATACCATATAAAAGGCAATGGTAAGATCCACGCATCCAGAAAGCCTAACGATTGGGAGGAAAAATGTGGAGCCAATCGTGTTCCCAAGTATCAATTCTCCAACCACTAGTAGTGTCACATCCAAAATGGTTCATAAGTTTTTCTAGGGCCTGTGCAAATGAAACAGCAAATTACATAGTACTTTGTGTGAGAACAGGGATAACCTAATAGTGTTGAGGTGATATATAAATATTCCAGTCATTGAGATCAACCTTGATGTGCCTGAAACTAGCTCCTTATTAACCAGCTTTAAGATTGCTGGAAGAAGAGTGCTTGAGATGAAATAAATGCTAGACGAATTTGTAGTTCAACATGACTTAGTGAGAAGTTTGGCCTTCAACCTTATTGTGAAATCTTCTTCTTCAGATAAATTTAGATCTTAAAGTTTGTTCTTCCTGGTAACAGAGATCCAGCAAGAGAGAGACTGCTACAAAATAGAAAAGAGGGGGAAATATTAGAAGAAAATAGAAGAAGTTTCAGAATAATAGAAGGGAAGAAAGAATGGAAGTTTGATTTTTTCTTCTGCACTCAAAATAATTCCCACAGGGTTCGACAATCACCCCTCATAGCTCTACCCTTCTTCATTGTGGACTGGGTAGAGGGAAAGTAAAGAAACCTCAAAACCAGGAACATGTCCATGGCGCTTGTCCACGCTCAAATCAATCTGGTGCATAAGAATTCAAGTTTTTATGTGTGCCTTGTGCTTATTTTGATGGTTCATGGTTCTTACAGGGCAATCAGATGTTCGATCTCAGAGAAAGGTAAGAAAAACAACAACAACAACAACAACAGATCAATGAACAAGAAGAGGTGATAAAAATACTAGAAATTGAAACTAAGTTGCATATTCATTTGCAACAAATCTTTATCAACCAAAATGAAGTCAAAGTAGAACACCCAAACTTACATACAGAATCATCTAGAGATAATGCCCGCCGGAATGATCGCCGTTCTTCCCATTATTCCCCACTAGGCTCTCCGGTGACTGCTGTTGCTGTTGCTGCTGCTGCTGCTGCATCACCGGGGGCGGCATCCCCCCAAGCCCGCCGTCACTCCCACCGGCTCCGGCACCAAGGAATTGGCATACTAGCCGGATCAATATGCCAATCATCTGCATCTGGGACTGGCAGGCATCAGCATGCATCTGCATCACCTGCTTCTCGTGCTCCATCTGCATCCCCAGCAGCCTCTCCCTCCACTCCATCTCCTCCTCGTCCCTCCTCTCCTCCATCCTCCTCCTCCACCGCTGCTCCCTCCTCCTCTCCTCCTCCTCCTCCGCCGCCGCGTCCGCCTCCCTCCGTTGCTCCCTCGCCCGCCGCCTCCGCCGCCTTCTCTCCAAGTCCTCCGCCTCCCTCGCCGCCTCCCGCTCCCTCCTCCGCTCCTCCCTCCTCATCGCGATCTCCCCCAGGCCCGCCACTCTCGACCCGATAACTCCCAACCTACCGCCGCCGCCGCGACACCGCTCCTGCCCCAACCCTAACCCTACCCCTACCTCCTCGTCCTCCTGCTCCGGGTTCTCCCCGGCGTTCTCGAAACCCTTGAAATCCTCTTGCCCGCCGGCGTTATGAATCTGTTCTCCGTCCTCTCTTTCCTCGTCCTCGGCGCCCAATTCGGGCTCCTCCAAATCCTCCTCTTCGTCGTCGTCGGAGGAGACGGCGGAGGAGTTCTTGGGGGGCTCGAGGTCGAGGTCGCCGAAGACTTTCTTGTAGAGGAGGAAGTTGGGCCAGAGGTGGACACCCTGGTCCCAATCGAAGCCAGCAGCGGAGGCGGAGGCGGAGGCGGAGGAGGAAGAGGAGGGGGGAGGTAGGTGGAGGAGCTTGTGCTTGACGTTGAGGTACTGGTGGCGCATGTTCTGGATCTTGATGGAGACGTCGCGCCAGGACCAGCGGAAGGGGAAGGCGACGGGGTCTCGGTGGTGGTGGAGGGCGTTCACGCGGTCCGCGATGGGCTGGAACTTCTTCTCCCGGGTGCGTAGCTTCGCCAGGGCACCCACCGACAGTAGCCCCGAGTACTCCCGGATCAGCGTCGCCTCCTTCTCCTCCTTCCACTTCTTCCGCTTCATTTTGTTTTCTTTTTTCCTTTTTTTTGGCCGCCGGCTGCTCGGCTGCCGCCTCCGACGAAGAGGACCGACGGACGAACGCTACCTTGACGCTCGAGGTTTGCAGGCTCGTCGCCTATCGGTTGTAGCCATGGCAGTGGGTTCGGGTTGTATCTTTCGCGCGAGAGAATGATTGGTCTTCTTTCGCTACAGTTACCGTTCGATCATGCTCAGCACAGATCTCAAACTATTATTAACTTTTTCGCTACGTGCACAGATCTCAAAGTGGCTGTTGTGCGATCTAAAGATGGATTGTTGCAAGAAAAGATAAATCCTCGTTTTGTGCAAAAGACCCCTATCCCCCAGGCTACACCTACTCTAGCTCTAGGCCTATCCAACTTGTTGGGGAAGCAAAAGGATATTTCTATAAATATACCTTGATCTAGTTTTATTGGAACTAATATATAGATGGTATGAAACTAAAAGTAAATGTAATAAAACAATAAAAAGTAAAGAAAAATAAAACACAAGAGAGCATGAGATACAAATGGCTCTTTTATTCTTTCTTGTTTTTTCTCCTCACGGTATAAGACTACATATCATCCATTTATAGACCAAAGGAGAAAGATCAAAGGCCATAAGATTAAAGGCCATAAATACATTAA
>JAOXJJ010000615.1:71522-133586 GCA_025769935.1 Phoenix roebelenii
AAATATACCAAATATACTAATATAAAAAAATATTTTTTTTCCTGTTTTCCTGCCCCCCTGCAGATATTTTAACACTCTTTGAGACCTTTCCTCCCCTTCTGCAGATATTTTAACACTCTTGAGACCTTTCATCCCCTTCTGCAGATATTTTGACACTCGAGGGACCTGAACCCAAACAATGAAGAGCCTTTGAAGCACCGCAGAAGAAGTTGAGGCTGAGCCTTTTTCTCGAACAACGTGAGGTGATGTTTGTAGCAAAAAACAACAACAACAAAAAAAAACAACGTGATTAGCAAAAAAAAAAAAAAAACAACGTGAGGAGATGTTCCAATAATAACTAAAAAACCACGAATACCAGTGCAATTATATTTAATGAATACAACAAATGTGAACCAGCGTGCAAGTCAACGAGATTCCCCTCCAAGCCTGTAGCCGACAAATCCTCCCATCCCTGCTCGGTACGTGTCAGCAGCCAATCGCGAATACTATCCGCATGGAAGCTCTTATGCGGATTCGGATCCACCGTCCAGATCACCCACCTGATACCCATTGGCTCGCGAATCAATCACTCGCGTAGATTTCTACATGCGGGCGCTCGGGGGCAACATGTGGAGAGATATGGCGTCACCTACCTGAACCTGCCGTAGAACCCGACCCAGAAACGACGCTTGGATGACTTAAATGCCCTTCGGCTGTCCATTAATGGCAAACGTATCCGAACAAACACTAGTGTCGTGGCTACTGCATTGACCGTTTGACCGGATCTTCCATTTATAAGATCTATATCCTATCTTAAATTGCACAAAAATTTCATGCAAATATCTCTCCATCACAGGTGATATATATATATATAAAGAACAGGATGGTTCTCATGATCCAAATCCCAACAGTAAAATCTCTGCAGTCGACAATACAAATCCTCCATACATACCGTTCTATGCGGATGTTTAGTTATGGTAATTCCGGGTGGGTCAGAAGCAGCACATGGTTATACCTTTTCTCGTTGCAAGTTTTGGTAACCGGCCGCTGGTTACTTGCTGTTTTGCAAAGTACACCACGTCCCAGAAAATCCCACCGATTCACATAAGAATGCAGGAAGATAGAAGGATAAGGAGAGAGATGAGAAATGAATTTTTTTGTTTTCTCTGATTAAGTATCTAATCCTCCATACCAATTCATATGGTGTTCGCATCATACAGTTAAGTTGGGAATTGTTTTGTTTTCACTTCTGTTCTGGCCAAGAAAGCAGCAGATGAGAAGAGAGAAGTTTGAAAGAGTGGAGATATATTATGGAACAAAATATATAATTTTATTTTCCGGCAGTTATTTTTCTCAGACCTAAAACAAGACTCTGTATGCCAAGAATCTCCCCTCCTAGTTACATTTCTAGTAAAAGTAACGGCATTGATTTAAGAACAAATTTAATAACAAATGGCAGGAGATTCTACTGATACAAAGCCGCCTCCTTTTCCCCCTTCATCATCCATACAAACGCACAAAACGAAAAGCTATGAAAAAAATCTCTCATTTAGCTTGCAGAGAAAAGACTGGCATTTTTGGGAAGAGAGAGACTCTTACCGGTTATGGAGTGGATCGGGGCAGCTCGGCACCCTTCGCTTGCTGTCATCAAAACCACCCGCCGCCGCCGCTGCCGCGGAGGGGCGGAGAGGGACAGGCCTCCGCCCAATGAGCGGCGCTCCCGTACGTTTAGCCCCAGAGTTCGTCGGAAATATCCGAATTGCCGCCGCCCGACAGTTGAAGCACGCCCACCCGTCTAGAAGCCAAACGCTCAAAAGGACGACGGCCAAGCACAGCACAGCTCGTCTGCTCCTCCCTGCCATCGACATTGCCGGAAATCTGACGCAAGTCCGCCGGAATCTCATCACATCGCCGGAATCCCCCGCAACCGTCACCCGATCTCCCCAACGAGAGGAGAGAGAGAGAGAGAAAGAGGTGATGATACTTCTTTTCGGCAACCACGTGATGACAGAAAGCCAGTAGCAGGAGTCTAGTGGACTAGTTTGCCTCTCGGAGCGAAAATCGTACGGTGGAGGTGATGATAAACTAGTTGCCCTCGCTTTGAACTAAATAACGGAAATGCCATCGTACCGTGGTCTATTGGACAAATCGTACTGTGCCGTTAATAGCGGGCGGTGTCTGTGATTTTGTATGTAACCCCGATTATTTAACTTCGGTTTTCAGTTAAACGTGCATCTAAGTACACGGTTTTGTTTGATTACGTGTCTAAACCTCTTAATAAGTAATTGAAGCTCGTGATGGAAGATCCAACGGCTGGGAGTGAATACACTGCTTTGCACACCATATGAGGTTACAAATTGGCGAAAGAAGGAATATCACCCATCCTGATGTCATTAAATGCCGTGGGACCCACGGGACTTAGTAAAGTACGATCGGCCATAGGAGTAATAAGTATGTTGCGTCCTCTAACATGCGCCGTCCGATCTTTTTGATGCGACAATGCCAAGATCCCCGTCCGAAGAACCCATGTCAATCTACACCGTCCATCAACTGAGATACACCACCCGTACAGTATACGAGAGACTTGTCTTTGTATCATGTTGTTCCGTAATTATAATAAAATAGGAGGGCACACCCAATTATCTTAAACTAATAGGCTACTAAGAATAAATTAATAGAAGAGTTGGTAATTGGTGGAGGATCCACAGTGGCATGATATACATTAGAAGTCATATAAAAATCGGCGTCCGAATCGTCCAGATTTCATGCAGCCTTTTGCCCGCATGAACCCTTTTTACCGCTGTCCCTAAGACTGAGAGGTTGCAAAGCCATAACAGAAGGAAAGCTTAAAAAAATGGTCAAGCTTGCGTGAAGTCCTTCCAAAACTCCAAACCCCTTTCCCCTCCCAGACGTCATAAAGTAGCAAGCTTGAGCTTTCCCCGTCCATGGCTTCTGTTTATCTTTTGGCCACATCTATGCGTCACCTTGCTCCTCTCCCTCCACAGTCTCTGTTTTTTCACAGCTGGTATAACAACCAATTCATCGACCATAGAAACCTGACCCTTTCACTTACTGGTACGAGTGGCCAAAGAAGTTATGACTTATGAATAGCCGAGTTAATGTTCCAACCACTGGAGATGGCATTCTAAGATGCCCATCCTTATAGTATCATAGTAGGTTATATATATATATATATATATATAGGACGTTGGATTGATCGTACACTTCTAGTCAGAAAATAAAAGATGGTTAAAAAAAAAAAAGAGAGGAAGAGTCCCATAGTTGTTCCATAGAAAGCTGCCGAAGTCCTGAGCATAAAAAAAAAAAAAGGTTCATGTTTGACTCTCCGTAGACATGAGATGTTCAAAAATGTTCTGCAGCAACAATGCCTGCGAGTCATCATTCAGCATGCCTGAATCCACTCAATGAGGAGTAGAGTCCTCTTCAAAATGAATGCACTCTACCCTCAACTCTCAGGTAACTCAGCTTCGTACTAAAATCTGGCTGCGCCCCATTACCACTATAGTTGTTTTGTTTAATGATTTTTTTGGACTAGGAGATGGATACGGCATTTCTTACCAAGAAGAGCAAGATGATTGAAGGAAAGCCATCTAAAGTTAGCCATTCACCAAGCCGGGGCTGCATCATAGATCCAAGGACAAAAGTGATGCAACGCTAGGCCAAGTGCCACATTTTCTAGCTAGGTGTTGGCCGTATTAACTATGAGGTGTTAGTAACTGCTGCTTGGATCCTTGCAATGCCATCGTTGCTGCACGAGTTCATCATCATTTCGCCAATCAATGCCATCATCTCCTCTTTTTGAGGGAACGCACCATGAACGTTTATTGAGCTCGTCTTTACTACTGTTAGATGGCTCAGAATGTGAATGTGAAATTCCATGGACATGGGGCACAAAGAAGGTCAAGATGGCTCTAACCTAGTTGATCCATGCCTTGGTCTTGGCCTATCTTGCCGTCTATTAATCAGTCTAGCTCCTGGATTTCACCTGGTCGAGACTCGAGTTCGTCACACAGCTTTAGGAATATCAGTCCTACAGGTACAGGATCTTTTAGTCCTAATGTTATTGGCTTATAGCTGCAGGTCCATCGTGGTGAATACTACCACAAGGACTCGTCGGTAGGCCACGGGCAAGACACGGTACTAGCTATAGCAGGGCATTAATAAGCATCAATGCTTCAACCATCTTCAAAGGCATGCTGGGTCCCAAGAAGTTGGATTCTAAAACAGAAACAAGAGTGACCAGCTCTCTCCATTTGGTTGCAAAAAAAAATATTTTTATTTTTAATTTTAATAAAAAAATATTTTAAACATTCAAAACCTATTTTCTACTCTCTTGATATTTAAATTTCATTCATTCTTATTACGGTTACGAACCAAATGCATCAAAAGGTATCACCCTTTCAAATTTTTATTTTAATTTATTTCAATTACGATTCTGGTTCTGATTGTGTACTGGACACACCCAAAATAAAAGCGAATTAAGTTGGGTTTGCTGTGATTTAGACGTGGAAGCAATTGCGGTGCCTGTTGGTGTGGATGCTGAAGTAGTTGGTCCAGTAATAAGCCTCTCATGAGTCGTGACAATTAAGAACAGCTAAAGCCCATGATGATTTCATAAAAGCGGCCCCATGCACTTGGTAAGCTCTTTCAAACATACTGATCAACTGTCAGTGAATTTCATTGCAAAAGAATTCAATGTTACTTGGGAACTCGATATTGATAAAGTTCGGCCTGATGAGATCACTGTGAAAGCCACCGATAGTTATAGCGGTCAGAAAACAAATATTGGGAGAATCGCTTGAAGGGTATATTGACAGAAGCTATTGGGGAAAACTATTCAAGAATAAATTTTATATATGCAAGACTCAAGGGAAATATATTATCAGTAATAGAATATCAGGTAGTGAAATCAGCATATAAGAGCTATTACTCATAACATTATTTGAAATCATTGCTAATAAGCCTGCCAACCAAATTAACATCAAATAGTTGAAGTATCTTCCTTAGCGTGCGATCCCTTTCATCACTCACCAACTTTCTAAAGATAGATGCCATTATCCATGTAATTGTTTAGAAACATGCAAAGCATTCATAAGCATAGCACATGGTAACATCCTTCACTATGTAATGCATGGCAAATCTTGTAACGACATGCAGACACAGAGATTCAAAATGTCCAGAAGCGCTTGCTTAATATTACATGCTAAATATCCTAAGACTAAAAAATGTCAACACAATGTTTGTGTTAGTTCAGCAAAACAATATTCCTTGTGTTGCACTGAAAAAACAAGCAATAATCCTTGTGGAAATTAGTGCCTTCAAAGATTTAGTGAAATCCAGCTCCCCATTGTGGCCTCTAAGGTTCTCATTGCATCTTCGATGTATCATTTTCTTCCAAGGATCCAACATAAGCACAAGGTTCCGCAAGAAAGCTAGTACTGAACAGAGAGATCAATCACTCTCAAAAACTTTAACTCATATATGAGCATTGCCCTTCTTGACATAACCCTGGCCAACTAAGTGAAATATAACTCTAGTCTCATGATCCAAGTTGTTCAACACATCCAAAATTCAGTTGAGAAATTTCAATTTATTCGAAGGAAAAATCCTTGACTCGAGCCCGGACCAAATGGGCTATGTTGGCCTGGGTTCCAGGGTAGCCCTTGTTTGCGTTATCAACATCTCTGGTGTCATGCCCTTGCTCTCCGAAGTCAGATTTACATTTTTAATATTTTTTGCCAAATTTTATTTTCAAAATTGTGAGAGGTAGATATACTTTCTGTCACAAAATCGTGCCTCGCTGATTTCATGGGAAACTCCATTGAATCTCTTCTAATTAACGCAAATGATAAAAAAATTCCTATACCTTCATGCTCTTTTCAAATCTTGCATATCGTTTCAATTTCTGCAGTTGGGCAGATACTTTATCCATTGTTGCAATGTTAGCCTGCCATCAACAGGCATCCAACTTTGCTGGTTAAGGTGCCCTTATGGACATGACATGGAAATTTGAAAAAAGATCTGAAAAATAATAAAAAAGCATGAAATGAAAGTGTAGATTTTTTTTGGTCATTTAGCCTTTAATTGAATGGGTGATGTAATGAGAGCCTCTACTTCCTAATAATCATATTCTTCCATCTCTCACCCTTGTTCCATTCTAGCATTGCAATCTCATCAGTAGAAATTATAGACAGCTCCTTGCCTAAGAAATCATAGCGAGAAATATAAGCTAAAAATACAAAAATTGAAAAGATAAAATGAATGGGTGGATTCCAGATTGTGGATCGGCCCATGGAGGTCCGACTAAAGGCCAATTTTAAGCACTCATTCATTTCACAACTTCAGTTGCTCCTCCTTGTAGGAAGAAATAACAAGATAGGATTATGTGAGCCAACTTTAAAATAAATGAGATAAATCCTTTTGACTATGATTATTTATATGTGACATAGCTAGTGATTATCCTGATATCTCTATTGATTTCTGCCCCTTCTAGTAACTTTTGTTGTTTTGCTGCTGCTGCTGCGAACAAATGCACTTGTTCGCTGTGAATCTATTACCAAAAAATATTATCTCAAGTTGTGAATTGTGAATCGGCTTGTCTAGCTTCGATACTTTCTTCTCTTAGAGTCAAGCTTTGGTAAGAGAGTTGCTTTAGCAGCTTGTTAAGGGTTTTGAGCGCCTGCTTCATTGTTAAATATTCTCTCAAAATATTATAATGGAAGGCCTAAATAGTTTTTATGAGCTATCCATTAGCGCTCTTTGATGCTGGATTGTTTCAGCTTCCTCAATAACTTTGCATTCATAGGCTTTTAAAACTATTCTGTTGTAAGAATGAACTTTTATAGTTGCATGATCTTCCAGTAGGCTACTAAGAGTTGTATGATGAGCACAAAAAGATTTCCTTCGAACTAATGGACTTTCTGGAATTTTCTTTGTTCATCAAGCAATAATCATTTAGAAGAATACAGCTAAACATTTCAAATGAACTCATGCCATCTGTCATTTAATTTATCAAGACTTTTATGAATGCAAAGTTACAAAAGGATTTCCTTGGCGAACTTTACAGATACGGAATATCAGACATGGAATTGCTTCATGCAATTTTTTGTATAAAGGAACAATTTTCATCAGAAATAGTCATAGAAACAGTATAACCTTGCTCGATTGCATTCATGGACTGAGACTTCAAACTTTATTTTTCTGACATTTCTACTTCAGAAATCTCCATTCTTTTTTATTGATCTGTTGTGGCAATGCCAATTTTGAAAGCAATAAAAATGGCTGGTGCTTTACTCTCTAAACTGTATAACCTGCAGGTGGATGTGATTGTATATATGGTGGATGCAGTAGACAAGGAGAAAATTATTCCAATACCAACATCCAGTCCATAGTGCTCTTCATATGCAGCATTGTTTGCAAGATGGTTACATGAAGTAAGGGTTTTGCAGCTTCTAAAGATGATATATATCATAGCTATCTCGCAATCGTAGTTTTTTGCAGCTCGCAGCTGTGTGACATTGAATTTGCAGTTGGATATTCTATTAAATGTATTTTCGATGAACATATTTACTAGAAATATAGTGTTCTTGGGTGCATAATTTTTGTAACTCAAGATCTTACATGTTAGCGGTTTGTTCCACGATGGACTCTTCCAAGGATTGGGGCTTGGTTCTTATATTTTGGTTAGCAGGTTCTACCAACATTAGTAACTTATCAATTCACATTCTTCCAAGCCAAGTTAGAGATGGATTCCTGTGCAAGTATGGAATGGTATGAATAATGCCTAATTAGTTATAATGCTCGATCATGACTTACATGTTTGGCTACAAGATATGTTACCGCCAGTAAAGATTTACTCAAAGGTGGTTTGAGAGTGTCTGCCAACCAGAGTCGTCATGAGTAGATGTGAGATGAGCATTCCATCGATCTGCCCCTATTGCGAGAGAGAGGAGTGTTGATCATGTTCTCTTCCAGTGTGTGAGAGAGGAGCGAATATAGAGGTTGATTGACATCCCTCTGGAGGTACTCCCTTCAGCGACCCTTGGGGACTCCTTCCTCCAGTACTTGAGGAGTCGATTGGGTAGGCCACACCTCAGGCCGAGAGCATTTTGGCGACTTGTGTTACAAACCGTATAGGCTGGTTAGAAATACCTAAATTTTTGGGGAGAGTAGCCAACCACCGAGGATGGTACTAGAGAGGGCTCAGGTATAGGTTGCGGAGATCTTTGATAGCTTGAAGCACCTAAAACATTATCTCTGCTTCTATAGCATCTCGAACGGTATTCATCACCTAGGAGCCCCCACCCCCGAGTTTCCTCAAGGTGAACTTCGATAGATATGTGTTGGATAGTGACAGAAGGGAAGGAGCGAGCTTTGTCATCAGAAGCTCGGATTCTAGATTGTTAACTATAAGCAGGTGCTAGATTTTCACCAGCCCAGTGCCTAGAGCAGAACAGAGGGCTGCCTGGGCTAGCCTTAGCTATGTGCAACGTATTTTGAGGGCCGACGCCATCTTGATGGAGGGTAACTCGGTGATGGTGATTGGTTGGATCCAAAGTTGAGCTAGGGATGTAGGGTCGCATCTCCTGATTCTGGACATCTGATGCTTGGCGAGAGGACATATCTCTTTTTAGATGAGACACGTTTACTGGGAGCTTCCTTTGTGGCTGATCATTTTGTTAGACTATTCTAGACTTCTGAGGCAGATGTATCTAGAAAACATTTTGTTTTCAGCTTCTTTTGGATGTATTCACACTAAAATAGTGCAAAATGCTCATTTGTGCTAAAAAATATTTACTCAAAGAATGAACTTCAAGTCTCTATACTCAAAAAAATATAAAAAATAAAAATAAAAATAAAAGTAAGAGTGCAGTATTGTCTGTTTTTCATCAAAATAAAGCCTACTTATGTCACATGTAATCAATACTATTAAAACAAAGTGATTGGCCTCTTTGGTGCAGTATCAGTGTTGGGGAATCCTCTGATTCCCCTCATTAGGTTACTTTCCCAAGACTCCAGTCTTTGTGATGAATTCTGTAGATTGTCGTCATATCTTATATATGATTGCATGGAAATTTGTGATTTGGAAGAATCTTGATCTGGATTTTTTTTTTGTTACAAAATACTTGATCGATAGATGCGACTGGTTATCACTTCCGTGATTGTATGAGATGGTAGTCTGTAGCCATCACCCCAATTGCCCAGCGCTGTTCATAGATTGGGTTAGAAATAGCATATAGCTTTTCTAAGCATTCGCCAATGTACAAAAACCTTGCTTGGCTGTCATTCTTTGGGCTCAAGCTCCGGTGGAACCCTATTGCAAGTTACGGCGGAAATTGCCCTATAACATTTCAACCTAATGAGGTTGAAAAGACCTAATTAATTAATGCAACTAAGAACTTGATCCAAAACTCATCCATTCCCCATTGACGCTGCTCCTTTACGACCACAATTTCTTACTCTCCAATTATTCATTAATAGATATAATTAATTTAGTCCTATCCGTCACACCATGGTATATGTATGAGAATTCGTGCAGCCATGTATTTAGTTCCACATCGGTTATTTACCAAGTAGATCTTAATTACTTATACAAGATCAAGGAACCCAACTAATATCTTCCGATTAGCTATTTTGGATAAGATCCTAAATTGTGAATCCTTCAAATTATATTGATACATCGTGTAACTACTAAGAGGTGATTGCTAATTACATTTGGCCCCGTTAATTGGCATTCTCTCCTTTTGGGGAGAGGTCCTAGGTTCAGGGTGGAAATGCTATTATAGGGAGAACTACGTTTCATAGAACAATCAAGAATGCTTTGAGTTTTTTTTTTTTTTTTTTTGGCAAATACTTGTTTGATTGCTTTCTCAAAATCGAAATGTATAAAACCTGAAAAATAAATGTTCTGAAGTATAGGTTTTCAGGTTCTTTGGTTCAGAAATAGATCTTCCATTTCCCATAGAATCCATTTAACAAAAAAGAAAGGCAGATTATTCCCATGACATAAAGAAAGAGACAAGCACGATGGATGCTTTTCCAACAAGTTAGGTATCAACTTCAGCCTATGTCGACCAATAGATGTGATCACGGCTGCACAATTTTCATGAGCAAATAAACAAATAGACACAAGAGAAGTTACATATACAAGGAAGAGATGTAAACAAATTGACAAAAATACGAGGAGAGGATGTGGAACTCAGGTATTTAATACAAGGTAGAGAGCTTGGGGGAAACAACTCGGTGGCTTTCCATGGTGCTGGTTGTAACATAAAATGGCCCATAGAGTTTGAATTCCTTCATCCAAATCTATAAGCATACTATTCAATGTTCCGAACAAGGGCAGCTGCCTAACTTCTTTGCTACATATTGAACTATTCTGTCATGCAATGCAATGCGTCATTATTACTAATCGAAATTAATCTAAAACAAAGTGGCGATTATGTGGTTATAGGTTTTTCCTTCTTTTTGTCCCTTGATTAGGACTATTACAACTCCAAGTGGCACAAAGTTTAAGAGGGGTTTACTGTATCACCATCTCCGTTTGGGAGTTCAATTGGCACTATTACAATATTCCTACGATCATGGTCCTTCTTTGTCGTTTAGATTAGGCCTCAGTACCAACCTTTTTTTTAAAAAAAAATTGCACCATGGAAAACCCAATGACATGCTCCCGTACGTATCACATGCCTTGGAATTACGCGCTCGGTGCCACCGAAAGGCTAGGTTTCAAGGAAGCTAGCAAAAATCCAATTCAATGCATCTGCTACGACGAAAGCGCATATTTTAGAAACATGCACGCAACTACAATTGGTTCGTGATTTGTACATCTTTGACATTTCAAGAATTACCAGACTAGACTGTTTATATCATAGATTTGGTGTTAATTATTTAGTTTATACAATCAATGCTGACTGTGTGAGGATCCGTGCGGGCGTGTGTTTAGTCCCACATCGATTATTTGCTGGGTAGATCTTGGGTATTTATACGGAATCAAGGAACCTAAATAATATCTTCCGGCTAGCCATTTTGGATGAGGTCCTGGGTTGTTACAAATGGTATTAGAGCGGACCCGGCCCATAATTTATGTGGACTAGGGGACACTGCAGCACGGATCTATTGAGGTTGACCTTGGACCGATCGTGGTATTTATGATTAGATTTGAATGGATTTGAACCCTTAGCCTAACGAGGACGTCAGGGCTTGAACGAGGGGAGTATGTGAGGATCCGTGCGGGCGTGTGTTTAGTCCCACATCGGTTATTTGCTGGGTAGATCTTGGGTATTTATACAGGATCAAGGAATCTAAATAATACCTTCCGGCTAGCCATTTTGGATGAGGTCCTGGGTTGTTACAGGCTATAGAAGTGTTTTTGTTTTTGTTTTTGTTTTTATTTTTTATTTTTTTTGTAAATTAGTTACTTTATACCAAATATGCATAGATACATTCACAATTTCACATAAATCAGAAAACAATAAATTCAAAAATTGAACTAGCTGCAAAGTATCATAATGTAGCCCTAGTATGGTTGGCATACTAACTTCTCCGTAAATATGTTTCACCTCAAATGAAATCAAGGTGCAAAGTGTTCTGTTTCTTTTAGTTGAAGCCTCATTGCTAGCCTATGAAATAGGAATTGGGACCCATGCCCCCATATGTATCACACCTCACTCACATGAGCTAGGCTCTATTTCTCTTGTCCAGCATTGCCATGGTTTCTCTTCCATTATTTTTGTGTGCATACAATACGAGCTCACCTTAATTGCTCTATAACCTTGGTCGGCACGCCACCCCTTCATCTAATAGAGGGACCAATCACATTAGCTCTTGGTGGAAAGTTTTATGCATTCAGTAGCCAACGAAAAAAATTCATATGGGGTGGACACTAGAGAAAAAAAAAGTATGGGGTGGACCTTCTATTTTACCATATTTTCTTTAATACACATCTTAAAACAGAACCCAAAAAATCATAGGTTCCTTCTACTAATGGAGTTGTCGATTTTGTGATTAAAAAAATAAAAAAAAATGCATAGCTAAGTATTACACATCAGCCAATTAATTATTTAGCAAGTCAATATATACATCTAGATAAATTGGTACACAATTTCTAGAAAATAATATTCACCAATACACAGTACACGTTCGGATGCTACATACTTAGTAAATTAGTTATTTAGCAATTCGATACATACTTAGCAAGTTAGTCATCTAGCAATCCAATACATACTTTTGAGCAAATTAATATACAGCTTCCAGAATATCATATTCATCAATATATATTACATGGTCGGTGATACGCACTCATCAACTTTCTAAAATATACTACAAGCTTATCTGGTACACACCTAGCAGTGATCTAATATACACTTTCAGGTAAATCGATACACAGTTTTTAGAACATATTTTTTTATCAGTATACACTACATGACCAGATGATACATACTAAATAATTAATCATCTCGTATTTATTTATTTTTTTAAGTTACGAGATTGACGGAGTCTATTAGTAGCAGGAGTCATTCTTATTTGACTTTTGGATATTTTTTTTGAAAGATGGGCGTTAGAGAAAATATGACAAAATAAAAGTTCCGCCTCATAAGATATTCTGTAGTGCATGTCCTATATGATTTTTGTTCCAACCCCTCTGCTTTTAATAAAGCTAGAATAGTATATCTTAGGTAAGGCATAAGTTGGAGAAGTGGAGCAAAGGGAGCATAAAGTAATTTGAGAGCTAGGTAGCAACGAAATGCATGGGACGAGTAGTTAGAACACTAGTCCCATACGGAATAAAATTAAGCAAAACTTTAGGCTTGTAATGCAATAATTAAATATATCCATTGGACTCCTTTTAACCACATTCTATGTACTAAACTTTAGTCAACGTAGACATTGGACTCCTCTATATGATATGTATCAACTTGTTTCCATGTCAGCGCCACAAATCACCATAGTCCGATTGGGGGATATTGTGTTGCATCAATGCTTAGGTTAATCCATGTATATGAGATCTTTTAGTCTGGCACGTATGCATGCATACAGACAACCATGCACGTAAAAGTATTTTAAAAATAGAAAACAAAACCAGAAGACAAGCTAATATGGGTTTGAGATGCATCAAGCTTGTAAAACTAATATGGTTGCAAGACATATGGGATGAATATGAGAAGTGTGAGAGGAAACATAGCTGGTGCATTACACTTGTTTTTTTAATATCAGACGAAATCATAACTAATGAGGGTATGTTTCAATTAAAACGGTCTACAGAGAGTGCATTAAAGATGGAGAACTCGCAGCATTTCAAAATTCATGAAGATTTAAAAACGAGGAATGAAAGCTAAATTTAGTTTTGGTAGAGAAAACACCTCTTGTGATCTATTGATTTTTTAGCATTATGCTGGTCTGGATCAAAACAACTTATTATCAAGAAACTTTTTCTTGGATCTTGTGATTTTCTTTTGTAATATCACAGTAAATATTTTGCAAGCAATAAATTTAGAAAAGTATATGATCTAGTGTGCATATGTTGTAAGAACCGTGAAATAAGTTTCCAGGAGCATAAATCAAGGAAAATCAAGGAACCCAAGGTAAAGTCTTTCTTAAGGAAGAATGATCATGAGAAGGTCAAAAAACTGACTAGGTCGAACCTATTTTCCTAGAAGCCTTTGTTATGAAAATTCAAATAGAAACTCTTTTTTTTCACAAATTGGTCTCCCGAAAGAAATCTTCAAACTAGAATGTCTCATAAAATGTTCTCACGTGGTTGTTGGTACTAACGAGGAAGGAAAGAGTTACATATGTTAAAGATGTAGAAATTGCGGTATAAAATAATTGATCAATTTCATTTATCCTATTCGTTCGTTCATTTTTGTCACATAGCTCAGAGATGAATAGCATTCATGAATCATACACCTCATGGTTCTGAACTTCTCTCTCTTCACCCCCACCTCGTGGGTTAAGGCTGACAATTTTATTTATCTTGCAAGGCTTTTCGTCATCAATCTCGCTACATGGTAGAACACTAATAATAAAACATTTATGTGATATATATATACACACACATACATACATACTAGAACCAATCTCTTGTAGTTGTTAAATGATGAGGTTAGGTCATAGGTACCTGATCGTTTTAATGGTTAAAAGAAGGAATCTTATGGTCTACTGCTATCTAACGGCAAAAAAAAAAATCTTACAATTTTTTTTATGTGCCCAAAAAATAAGGCATGGTGAATAAGCGGTTGCATCCATTCAAATTAATAACACACAATAATGTAGTCTTTTTATTTTGTCAATTATGGAGCATAATTTGGAAAGGAAAGGAAAAAAATCTTAAATGGGTTGGTTATAAAAAAAAAAAAAAATTATGTCAGCCAAATTGGATGACACCAAATTAGAAGCATATCAAACTATTTATATTGCATGCATTATTTTTATGTCACATTTTCTATTTTTTATTATAAAGTTGAAATATGACCACTGTCACGCCCCACCTCCACGAGGCCCGTGAGACACCCAGTGCCCACGTGGGAGCCACATGAGGGGGGAATACGAGACTCCTCTACCAGATATTAATTGTCCGGTTTCGGGGCTTCACACAGGCGTCCTTCACCCCTCCCCGGTTTTGTGTTTCTTCCAAAACGTGTCTGCAGAATTTGGAGACACCCGCCTCATATGCCCAGGCTTTAGAATAAGTCTTTCCGATGTGGGATGGACTATTGGGCCTCACACCCTTCCCACAATCGGACAAAGCCATCCTCGGCTTTGATACTAAATATCACGCTCACAAGTGGGAGGGGTGAGGCACCCAGTGCCCACGTGGGGGCCTCATGAGGAGGGAACACAAGACTTCCCTGCTAGATATTATCTGGTTCCGGGGCTTCACGCAAGCGTCCTTCATGTCTCTCCGATTTTGTTTTCCACTCGAAACGCGTCTGCAGGATTTGGAGACATCTGCCTTATATGTCCAGACTCTGAAATGAGTTTTTCCGATGTGGAACTATTGGACCTCACAATTGCAATATCTGCCAAAGAAATGAAATAATATCATCGATTTTTTTTTTGTGTGAGCGCGCATGTAGGTAGACAATTGTAATATTGGTTGTTCAGTAAGCAATTCAACACATTTTATCGTCAGTTTTATAAAAAAAATCTATCATTACAATGAGATCTATATACATAGAAAACTAGCAATTTTGAACAATGAAATTTCTAAACTTTCAAGAAAAAAAGAATCAGGTGACTGAAAAGGAAGCCTTTATTATTTTTTAAGTGCTACTTTGCGGGCAGGGGAGCTGCCCAAAGACGAGAGGATCCGAACTCCGTGGATATTGAGTTTTTCGAAAATATACTGACTCCATAAAATTTTTAAAATATATAAAAAAAGGACTTTTTAGAGTAATTGCATGAAATCTAGAGATCGTACAGTAAAATTTATAAGTCTATCATATTTTCCATCCAAAACGCCCACCGTTTTATTGGTAAGTTGATTCCCCGGTCACGTTTCCAAGTCAGTGCCCAACTCCATGGGAACCGCCGCCCTCCCACGGCTTTGCTTGTTTCCAGTTTTATAGAAAACCAGTGCTCTGAGCCTCTGACTTGGGAAAGCTTTGAATAAAGATTGATGCCTTCACAAACTGACGACCCTACCACCTAATATTCCAAGAACATCGCCCCCTGATTTCCGTGCCTGGATATCTATTCGCGCTGTCATCGTCCCTTGCCATGCAAGAGAACCGGAACACGACTTCACCTCTCAACTTTTTCCCGATGCCTATCCATGATAAATTTCTAAACCAGTATAGCCCATAGGCTACACCTAATCCTATATCGAAATAAAGTTTAGCAGAGAAATTATACCTACCCTGCATGCATGCACCATGTGGTCGTGCTAGTCGCCATAGGCTTCATTCATCCAGTACTCATTTCGGTACATCATTATAAAAACAAGTGATTGTGATTGTGTATAGCTACATGGTGGTGCATATAGTCCTCAGATTGCTGTCAATTTTACCAAATCTTCATGACTTGCCCTAATACTACTCCATTATGTAGCAGTTTGAGAATCAATTTATCGTAATAGACTGAAGCATATGACTTTGCTTATAGATTTACTTTAGACGGTCCAATTCTTGATTGAAGAAATTTATATTATGGCTATTAGCCATTCTGACCTCGAACTATTCCAATTCTCTGGCTTCTGCCTTAGCTAAGGTGAATGGCTTCAAAATAAACTGATATCTTAGCCTGGTTGGATTAGTGGTGGAGTAACACTAAGGGTTCGTTTGGTTTGCGAGAAGCATTTTTTCTCATAGGAATATAATTTCTGGGAAATAAATTTCTAGGAAGAGGATACCTAGAAAAATACTTTGGCATGTTTGGTTGACTATGAGAAGTGATAAATTTTCAAAGTGCTTATGTTTGGTTGGTCATTCATTTTTCTGGAAAAATTATGTATAACTCCTATTATGCCCTTAATAAAAATTAGGTCTTTAATGCTGGAGGGTTTTTTTGAAAAAAAATAAAAATGGAGTGATTTCCGTCTTATCGTAAAGTTCCCATGTTTCTCATGGAAAAGTAACTTTCCCATGAAATGTGGTAATCATATTCCTATGGGAATACAACTTTCTCGTCTCTCTCCTTTGAAAACTCCAACCAAACAAGAGACATCTCATTACTTTTTCGTTGACCACACTTTTCCTCTTTTTTTTCTGCAAACCAAACGAGCCCTAAGGATCATTAAAACAGCTGCACTTATAGTGTCGACAATAGTTATACCAACTCAGCATGACTAGCCATTATCAGGCAATTATCGTGTTTCCCAACAAGTGGACTTTTTTCCAAGTTGATCTCGCACTTTCCAAAGCAAAGGAATAGAGCTAGCGCGCTTTGAATACACTCTTCAGTTCTTATCTATCCCGCCTTCCTTTTCGGTTTCGGACGATCTTTGGGCGGTGACCGACCTCGACCCATATTTTAGCGGCTACAATGACCGGTGAAAAATATATTTATCAACTTATCATGCTTATTACTTTCCAGACAAACTCTAATTTGTCTCAGATTTAACAATAAGTAAATCTGCCAACTAGTCCGGAAATCTCTGATGGATCAGAAATGCTCACCTCGACGGCTCGGGGAGGGGAAGATGGCACGGAGACGGTATTCATATTTTTTCAAATGAAAAAAAAAATCGAACACTGGTATGAAACTAAAACTAAAAGTAATAAAGCAATAGAAAGTAAAGAAAAAGAAAACACAAGAGAGCATGAGATACAAATGGCTCTTTTATTCTTTCTTGCTTTTTCACCTCACGGTACAAGACTACATATCATCCATTTATAGACCAAAGGAGAAAGATCAAAGGCCATAAGATTAAAGGCCATAAATACATTAATTCATCATTAATGATGAAATTGGAGGGTTATGAGAAGTTGAATAGTCATTGATGAATTCAGATGATTATCCATCTAGAGATGAAGATGAAAAAGTTAAGATTTTATAACAATAGAGAATTTTTGTAATGACTAATAATTTAATGATTAATAATAAATTTATAATAATTGAATGATTAATAATAAATTTTTGATGGAGGAGAGTGGGAGAAAAGGGAAGGAGGAGGAGAGAAAAAAGAGTGTGTGTGTGTATATATATATGTCGAGTTTTATTGAAACTAATATATAGAGAATTTTTGTTATAACTAATAATTGAATGATTAGTAATAAATTTTTGATGGACGACGGAGTAAGAATAGGGAAGAAGAAGGAAAAGAAAGAAAGAGAATAAAAGGAAAAAAGAAAAAGAGAGAAGAAAAAAAGAAAGGAGAAGAATTGGAGAAAGAAAGTAACTCAATATTCTCAAATTTCAATAACACATAACTTGTCTATGTAATTATAATCAATATATATATATAGAGATCTAAAATCCTACTAAAAATCTATTAGAAATAAAATACTGGAGTTCTTACAAAACATTAGTCCTAATAAACATAATAAGAATATAATTCTTTAATTTCTATATTTGCGCTTAATGGGAAGTATGCTTAGATCGCTCATCGGATGGTCCTCCGTCAATTTTTATAAATGAAAATCGATCTTTACCTATATAAGCATTTGTTAGCTATGTATTGATTTGCATCCTTTACTATGTCCAAAGCTCATGAATGTAATAGGGTAGAGGTCCATGTCCTTTCTCAACATTACAGAAGGTGTTGCATATCAAGAAGTTCAAATCATAAAATAACATGTATTTTAATCTATTGTTTCATTTTCTTTTAGTGAGAGAAAAAGGGAAGAATTGCCCAACCAAGGTAAACTAACCTTTTCTTCTTCGGTGATAAAGCCAAAAGATACGCGTTTATAACTTTGTAGTAAACAACAAAATGGTCATCTTCATGGACCTACTTAAGCATAGACATGAAACAAAAATAGACTTGTCCATGACATGAACTATAACCGTCTAAAAACATTGCCGAGAATCCAATCCACTACCACCATTGCTAGGTGTTAAGTGCTTACATGTTGAAAGACTTAAATATAAAACCTCTACAAGAAAAGGAATGATGTGCTTGTAGCTAGTGAGACAGTACTTAGTTCACTTATCTAGCTCATTTGATTCATTGCAGAAATAAGTTGCAAGTTTCCTTCAAATATATTGGAATTTGTACGTTCATCCAGCATTATTTCGTAAAATTAACATTATCATTTCAAGGGAGACCTGCTAATCATACCAGTGACGAACCCATCCTCTCCATTCTATGAATCAATCTAGTTGTGTTCAATTAAAACACTCACAGTTCAAATTAGATAGGTCTCTCTATTGGTGATTTCTTTTTTCCAGTTCTATTTGGTTCTTGACATGTTTTGAACGGAAATTAGAATTCAAGTAGGAATGATGCTGCAAACTTTATTCAAGAGAGTTGTGCTCTCTTCAATCCACATGTTAACATAAATCTCAAGTTATCTATGTGATTACAAGAGTTGTGAGATCCAAATTATGGGTTGATTATAATCTAGATGATTGACTGAATTGTTTGTAATAATTACTCAGGCTCATGCACCATTCTAGATTAAAATTCAGAATATCTAGCTTATTTAGGATTTGCTTAGGTATTTCTAAATGATTGAACTGAAAATCATGTAGAATTTGTAAATTGAGCCATCTATTTAAGCATGAATTTATCAACTAAATACCCCTCAGCTTAAACCCTGTAGGTAGAAAAAAAGAACCTATTTGGCTAACCTATAGAATTAAGCTGAAAATCCTGTAAGATTCATAGATTGAACCATTGAATTAGGAACGATTCTGTATCAACTATATTCCACCTAGTTCAAATCCTGTTGGAAGAAAAAAGAAATTTATAAATCTTTTTTTCATACAATTTAAAATTTAAGACCTAGGCTGGGTTTGGACAGCTCTTACAAAATGCAAGCTCAATGACCCAACAGGCCTGATTTTTATAAACTTTTCAACCAAATTATGTAGAATATCCAAATAAGCCCTCAAAGAATTTTTTTCCTTATTGCAACTCAAAGGCTATAGAAATATCCAAATAAGCCCTCAAAATTATTTTTTTTCTTATTGCAACTCAAAAGTAAGAAATTTGGACAAAGATAGAAGCCAGATTGGCTTAAAAGAAAAAGAAAAAAAATATTTTTTATACACTTTTGGGCCCAATAGCCAAGCTTATCGAGGTGAGACCGCCGGACAAACCCCTTTTTGCTTTCCCGTCCCCGTTCCAATCCGCTGTCCTGTGGATACGCACTGACTTCCACGAGTATCCCTGGGGCGGCACGTGCTTGATCCTAGATTCGCGATACCGTGGTATATATTTTTATTCCATAATCTCGTCACCATACGTGAAACTAAGAAACCTCTGAACCCAGCGTTCCTAACGCCACAAAGGAACAAGTATGACGGCCGTTGATATTAAGCAACGGACCCCCGTCTCTCGTGGCTGATGCCAATTACGTGTAGCCCCTCCTATGATATTTAATTTATAAAACTCCTTATTTTCTTAGTTTTTAGCTCAAATCAAATGACAATGCTATAAATTACAATTGATAATGCCCCTTCCTCTTAGAAGGAGAAAAAGCTGTTGCTAATGCAAGTCTCCAAAAGAAGATGCTGCTAGTGGAGCAATGCTTATCAAATTGAGCAATTCCTACAAATATCTTTAAATCAATAACAAGCAATTAAAAACAAATCAAGATAAATTAAATAATGCTTCTAAGACTTTTTGAAAGTATGTTATAACTTAAGCACATGGTTCTTGCCTTCTTAAATATAACTGCTGAATATTATATCTTCAAAACTGTATATGACTTACCCTTGTTGTCAACCTTACCATTAGTTTTTTTTTTGCATGTGTAGTGCATGTTATGAGAGAGAAAATATTGATGGCTATAATCATCTTCCATGAACATATTTCTATTTTTAATTAACATAGTTCTCTCATTCTATCTTGAGGTATATAATGTAATTTTATTTTATTTCAAAAAAATATTAGGGAGAGCATCTTAGGGTAACTAGTTGGCATTATTTTATAATAATCAAAATAGCGTAGATATTATGCGCATGATATAAAAAATATTATAAGCACATAAGAAAATATGTGGGTTCATACAAGGAAAAAAGGCAAGCAAAAAAGCAAGCAATGGCTCTTGTCGCACATGGAAAATATATAAGAGAGAAAAAAAGAGAAAAAAATTGTTCCTATATGTTACAATAGATAAGGTTCGGATTTATGGACAAAAATAAAATATAACATTATTTGGAGCCGCTCTGCAAATAAGAGTAGAAAATTGTTGCTATATGTTACAATAGATAAGGTTCAGGTTTATGGACAAAAATAAAATATAACATTATTTGTAAAAATGTATTTGTTAGGGCATTCTTTATGCAAATATCCCATGCATATAATATTATTAACGAAATAAAACTTTGTTAGGGGGCTGCGGGAAAAAGGGTTTCACTATTAAACCGGGACTGAGAGAGAGGGGGGGGGGGGGGAGAGAGAGAGAGAGAGCCATGGGGGAAGCGTTGGACCTTCTAAGAAGAGCACACTGATCTCTCTCCGTTCTGGCATGGCGATCGGCCTCGTTTATCTTGGTAAGTACCCGTCTCTCTTCTCTTCTTGTAAAATTTTAGAAATCCTTCACGGCTTCATCTTCACTTCTCGAAAGTAAGAGAAAAAGGCACACAGAAGGAGGAAGGGTAGGAGAGAGGCAGCAAAAGACCGCCTTTCTGAAATGAGGGGAGGCAGATTCGGATCTTCGTTGTTGAAGTTTTCTAAATGATCCATCTAATGAGAACGAGGGCAGGAGGGATATTCTTGGGAGAAGAGAGGAGAAGGAGAACAGGAGCTGCAGTTTGGAAGGGATCCCTTATTATGAGGCTAGATCCTTTTTCTTTCAAGAAGGCATAGATTTGTTCTGCCAAAAGAGTTTCTTTTGGGGGCTTTGATCAGAAAGGGATGAGAAGAAGAGGCCTTTTTGCTTTTTGTTTTTTTTTTGTTTTGTTTTGTTTTTTGATTTTGCGAGGAATCACGCAAATAGGAAAAGAAGATTTGTCTCGATGATAAGTGATCATTTCTTTGATGCATTTTGGAATTATAGGATTTTTTTCTTCATTCATCTGCCTTCTGTACCAAGGTTTGATTGCTGTTTTTTTTTTTTTTTAACATTCAGGTTAGCTGTTTGTTTTAGGAAAAAAGGGATTCTTGCTGATGTTCACACGCATTTCTTTTTTTTTTTCTGAATTGGCTGCAGCATCTTCCCACTGTCAATTTTGCAATCGAGAAGGAATTTGTTGTTCAATGTCAGCTGGGACAACAGCAAGCTGGATTAAGTCCCCGTTCGATGGTCGCAGAGGTCCTGATTACTCTAGCATAAGGTATATTACCCCCACCTTTTTTCTTTCTTCTTCTTCTCCATTTCTTCAAGCTTGAGTATTGATTCGTCAGTGATCCTAACACTAATAAAACAAGCAAACGGAAGGAACCTTTTGTGGTGTATATATATTGTTTGATATTTTTCAGTAATATGCAGATGGAAAAGGTATGAATAGATGATTTGATTGAGTTGTTTTTTCATGTTAATTTTTTGCAGATTCTGAGTGAGAGGAATGCCCTTTTGGATGCTCAGACAAAAAATTGTGCTGTGATTTTGGGCACTCAGTCAATTTGATCTAATTAGCTAATAATGGCTTATTTTCCTTGTAATTGTCATAGTATTATCAATATATATCTTCTACTTGCTTGTTTGACCAAATAGTTGAGAAGCGAAATAATAAAGTTTCCAAACCCTAGGCAGTAGCAGATATATGGGCATGAATTCAGGAATCGATTCAGTGATTGTGACCTCAGGCTTCATAAAGTAGGAGGGCAAGCATGAAGTTCTTTTTACTAGCTGGTTACTTGTAGGTTGTATCATGTTGTCATAAATGTCTAATTCAAATAAAAAGTACTAAGATGAACCAACATAATGAGATTGCTAGAAATGATATCTTTAAATTCCTAAGTTTTTGTGCAGGTTTGCATGCTATGTATCTCTGTTGAATATTACCGATTCTTTTCCCAATTTTTTTGTCTTTTAAATTGTAAATTCCATCTTTTGTTATACTAACTAAATTATATGCAATTTGTTTAGCTTTAAATCCAGGAGCCTTTTCTTTGGATCCATGCAGCCTTATTGGTTGCCTACAGGGCAAGAGCTATCTCTTTCAAAAGTTCGTGTTTCTGCAGATTACTCAGACTCACTGCCTGATTCACCTAGGCATGTGGGAAATCGAGGTTATCATCCTCTTGAAGAAGTGAAAGACCATGAAAGGAACAAGGATATGCTGCTCACAGATGTTGAAATAGCTAGGACAACTGTCGAGGTGATCTTATTTTGTTTAGGAGATAGATTCCTGCTATGCTCATATATATGTAATTTGATGCCTGCAATGAAACTTTCTGATTAGTTGTAGCTTCCACTTAATATTTTAAATATATAAGTTTACTAATTGTGCTTATGCTTAGGAAATTGTTTTCATATTTTTGTTGAGCTATTTGCTTGATTCAACCTTTATCTTTAGCTGGATTCTACTTCTTCTTTTGTTTGGTTTTTTCACTATGTACTGTGAAACTGTTGTATATGTTCATAATTTGTACTTGTACATGCATTTTATGTCTTTATTTTGCTGTATAAGTTACAAATTGTCAGCATCAGCTAATAACATGTCCTTAGTTACATAAAAGCAGGGGACTGTTATGATTCCTAGGACCAAAGGATGATGCTTCTTATTAATGTAGGCCAATAGCAAGGCATTGCTTGTATTTCCTGGAAGGGTACACAGTGAACCACATGGACATGTCTCATGGGCTGAATATCAGTATGTAATCGATGATTATGGAGGTGAGACTTCACATGGAATATCCTTGCTGTGCCTCCAAATCTTTTCCAAATATGCACTTAATCTCTTCTTTTATGAATAAAAATTTCAGATATATTTTTTGAATTCTTTGATGATGACAACATCTTGCAAGACCGTGCTGCCAACAACCCTGTGGTTAGTGAAATTTTTTGTATACTCTTCAAAGTTTCTAATTTGCTTTATAATAAGAAACTTCGTCAGTGCTCACCAATCTCATTATCTTGCTTGCCTTGCTTGCAGACAATGCTGATTGGGATGGATGCTCCTATCTATGGAGAAAACAAGATGGCAACTATTAATTTTGGTGAATATATGGATGATGACTATATCATTGATGTATCATTTGATGATGATCATAATGAGGTCCGTGTTTTTTTTTCCTACTGCTTTTTTTAGCCTGTGCAAGTAAGCAATTAAATGATCCTCAGGACAAACATTCATTTGCCTTTGTTACTATTAACAGATCGGTGATACAGAAATAACTGATACTCTTATAAAGTGGGGGATGCCAGATACATTGCGTTGGGTTCATCCAATGTATTTTGTGAAATGTTTGTCGAAGGTAAATATTAATAAATTATTTCATTGCTTAATTTATTTAAGGGAGGGCATATGTTCCAATCACAATTTCCTACAATTATATATTACTTTTGTGGGATTTATGGTTGTTATTTTTTTTTTACTTGTATAATTTTTTGAGTGATAATTGAAGGAGAATCAACCTTAATAAAGCATCATGAGGAGTTATATCTGTTATTATAAGACAATATGCAACTGTTGAATGGTGCAAACTTGCAATGATGCAGTGAACTCACATTATGGGGTGTTAGTCTAAATATATAAGTTTATATAGTTGATAACTTTAATCACACATACATTTTATATATTACATTCAACTGCAACATTATGCAGTCCTTGTGCAGCCATTAATTATAATTTATAACTCTCATAGATTTACGAGGCATCATAGATTGAAAACTTGTATATCACAAATTGAAAATATATGGTACTATGGTTGTTTGAAGCAGTCCATAAGATGCTTAGTAGATTGGATCTACATATATGGTGAATTTGACATTTAAACTGAATGTGTTTGCTTCTGAATTGCATAATTTTATTTAATTATTACTGGTTAGTCTACCTGTCATCATGATGTTGAGTAATAGCACTACTACTGCTTAGATATATTATTGCATAGCCAAAACCTTAACATAGTATGTGTGACATTGCATATGACTGCTTTGGTAAAGCAAAAGATGTGATTATGCTTCTTGCTCTCAGGTATTGAGAAAATCAATTTGGAAGACACAAAAGCCACATGTTATTCCATGCAATCACCAGCTTGGATAGTGCTAGTATAGGCTTTATCTTCAATAAAGAGGTGACAGAGAAGTAAGTTACAGTTCAAGACATTGAACATTGCGCACGAAAGTTTGTATGAGCAGTATCAATTCTGGATGGATAATATATCTCACCAATAAATATGGTTAGAGATGGGCAAGGGCTGGTTCAAGGCCTATGAAGCGGGACTTGATCAATTTGGCCTTGGTTGGGTCAATATAAGTTCTGGATGTAGGCTAGGCCTGGGCTTAGATTTTAAAGCCTGAAATAGATACTAGCTGAAGAGTCTTTGTTGTGGTTTGCAACCCTAACCTTTCTATTCATTTTCATCCTCCGCCTTTCCCCTTTTCCTCTGTTCTCTCCTCTTCTTAAATCCTTTTTCTCATCCTGTCCACTCTGCCTGCCTTGCAATGGATAAAATGGCCTTCCATTAGATGGGCTTGAGAAGCCATTAGGTGGTTAGTGAGTGATCAACGAGGGAAGGCAATTATTCTTGAAGTGGCCCGGAGCTCTTGGAAAGAAAATGGAACAAAAGCTATACCTGTTAACACTGTTCATGGATCGGAGAAAATTGGTATTGGATTGTTCAACTTCAAGCCTGTATGGTTCAACTAGGATCAAACAACCTTGACATTAGTTAATCCCCAATTGGGTATAAACAATATCTTGGGAAATACTATCACATAAAAGTTTCTGCTAGATATGTCTTGATATGTAGATCAGATCTTGCGGTGGAACTTATCTTAGGAGAAGCTAATGTTGCATTGTAAATCTCAGAAATTTGCATTATGAGCCTGGGACAATCGACTGAAGCTTTAATATTATAACAGACCATGTTTGATGAACTGCAAAATGTATGCATTAAGAGTGGACTGTGACTTTTGTTGTTCATGAATCACGAGTACTGTATGTATGACATGTACACTAATATATGAGTTTTATGTACTAATTTCTGAGTTTTATGTCCATAGCTACAGGTAACTCTAACATGTCTTTAAAAAAATATTGGGAAAACTCATTTCCCATGCACCGATCATCAGATCCTTCTTTTTTCAGTAAATCAGCAGGGTCTTTTATTGGGTGAATCATTAACCAAGATGCCACAAACGAATCCTGTAAAAAATGTTCTGCCTTGTTATTCAACTAGTCAGCATCATTAGTGTGATGTGGAAGATCTGCTAAAGTTTTGTTAGTGAATATGCTATTAAATCTGTCTTTTTACCATCATTCCCAATCTCCTTTACCATAAATAACCATACCTAAGAATGTGTTAAGTGGGCAATCGAAGGTTTAATTCAAGTCCATTTTACCTTTCACTTTTATAAGACACCTGTTATTCCTTTTCTAGCTTATTTTCTTACATGTTGAGGTCAACTTCACCATTCTTGTATCCTCGGCTGCTTGTAAGCCGCCCTAATTCTAAATGTCCTTTCATATTTTCATATACATACATTACTAAGAATATATTTGCAAATATGAGGTCCTTGTTGCCTGATATGCTGATCTTTACAGTAATTGGTTTTGCTTGAGCGGATTAGATAACAAGTTGAAATCCACTAGGAGACTGCTTTGAAATGCTAAAAAATAATAGATTATTTTCTTCTTTTCAAGGCAATGTTGAAAATATTTTATTTATGCTTCGGAAAACTGAAGATGATGAATATAGAATACATCTGCATGTGTAACAAAGGGTTTTAATAAAGATTACCATAAAATAAGGATCCAATTCATTTATGATACGAGTGATGACAAAACATATCATCTTGCATTCAGCACTACATGTTTTTCCAAGTAATGAATCCCAGTTCTTTTACTGTGAAAAATTCCTTTTTCTTTCTGTAATTGTGTAGGCAGTTAATACCAAGCAGGAGAGGAAGATGGACCGGCCATCAAATGGCCTCTCTATTGTGGGATGTCTCAGACCTGCTTTTATAGATGAAGAATCTTATTTAAGGAGATTATTCCACAGTAATGATGGAGATGGTTATATGGCAGATTGGAGAGGTATTTCATGCCCTGTTCTTAGATAATTAGTGGAATCATAGTGGAATCAATATCTAAATGAAGATAATGAAATCTGCAATCTTTTAGCCCTATCCCCAAATCCTGCAGATGAATCTGAGAAAGAAGAAGAACAAGTGGCTGGGACATATGATTTAGTTGGTAATGCAAAGTAACAAAATTATTTCTTTTCTTTGTCAGATGTCCCTTTTTCTTTGATAAATAATATATTTTTTTGTATGTCCAGATGGTGAAATATTGAGATTTAATTCCAAATATGATGGAGGCAATATTAGTTCAACTCTCTACAAATTGGAAATTATGTCAATGGAGCTACATTCTGTATATGGTGTCCAGGCAAGTTCCTTATATCCAGCAGTCAGATACTGAGATATGCTTCTATTTTTTTATATCCATCAAACAAATGACACCTTGTACCTATAAAGAAAATTTTTACTTGGTGGAGATTCACATTGGAGTCTCTGGTGTTTTTCCCTCACCCAATTATTTTAATGGATGCAGTCCATGATTAGTCTGCAAGATTTTCAGGATGCTGAAGCTGATGTTCTTGCACATTCTGCTTCGGCAATTATAGAACGCATTAATGAGTATGGAGTGCAGTGCAATGCTGCTCTCAGATCCCTCTGTCGCAGGAGGAAGGGACTTGTTGTTGAGGTATATTTCTTGTTGCATAGTTCCCAATCTATATTTTGGTTTGCAAGAGATCCTCTGCTGTTCAGATGCTTGCCATTGATGGGAACATTTATTCTTTAGCTATAAATGGCATATCATTCCAACTGCCACTCAAATTCTGGCAGTTGGTTTAATGAAAATGTTATGCTGTCATCATTAGCTGTATAGTTTGGAAGTACACAGCTTAGTTCTCTATTTAATTCAATTATAGTGCTGCAATGTCCTTAGGCTTGTCATTTAGGAACACTGTCCTTCTACAAAGGTGGATTTGACTTCTCTTTTTATTTAGTTGATGCTTTCGAGCTATACTTCTATTTAAGATATAGATGGATCTTTGCTGGCTAACCCTGTTTTTTTTTTTTAATTTTTTAATCTTAACCATAGTTCACATGGTTTCACAATTCTTTATCATTTTCTTACAATGCTTTGTTGGGATAAAAAGCACTACACTCAACTGATTGACCGCAATCTGTTCTTTCTTTTTATGTAGAGAGCAAATCTGATCGGTGTCGACAGTCTTGGCATGGACGTAAGAGTGTTTTCTGGAATGGAAGCCCAAACTATTCGTTTTTCATTTAATGCTCGAGTAAGGTTTTTTTTTTTTGAAAAAATAAATATTCCATCCTCAAAAATCTAGATATTACATTCATACTTATGTTCCCCTCAAATCCATGATAGATGATTGATTTAATAACAAATAGCTAACAAGAAACACAGGCATGGTTGCAGTGGTGGTTATCCCTTCTCGATGATAACATCCTTGACCTTATACTTCAATTTGCTTGGTCATTGGAGGTGCTATGTGTGAGACTTAAGTATCAGTGGCTTAATTTGCATAATCATAAACAAGAAACCTGTTCCCATGAATGTGGATCCCACCTTCTGGATTCTTCTCCTCCATGGGTTCCCCTCTTTGGTAAAGTTGAAATGTGTTCCGGTTGCCTTTTGCTACGTCCATCTACTTCTCTGGTCCAACGCTTCGATTTAATTGTAAATCATCTTTCATGCGATTCTTATAATGCCATCTTCTCTAGGAACTACACTTGCCAAACTATTGAAATCGGTGTTTCAAAAAGCAGCTGCAGTATGTGGGCAGTCAAGGAACAGTATAGTGCATATGCAGTTATTATTTTTTACTATTTATTAAATAAAGAAAATGTACTAAATACAATAAAAATATCGATAGTGACTATTTTCTGGATAAATAGTTTTGATATCAATAGCGACTAACAATTGTTCTCAATACTGAGGATTTAATACCTAAAGCATCGGTTTTAACAATTAACATATTAATAATATTAATAAACGTATCAAGCTCACCTGAAACCCACATCAAACCAAACTATCATCCTGACCTGCTTCTTCTGCACAGGCTCCTTTAGAAGTGCCATTGTATATGTGGCCTTGTAATGCTAAGTTGGCCGCATACCCAACCTCACAATGCTAGGTGGTCCACATATGGAGCTGCATGATGCTAAATGGTCTGCTTCCTGTGGTATGAGCACATACAATGACCTCACGTAGGCAATATGGCGCATTCAAGTGACTGCATTTGCATATGCAGCTGCATGCACCATATTTTATATCACTAACTGAAATGATGAAGTGACGTCTAAATTATTGTTGTTTGATAACTGGTTCCATGTGAAACTTGCTCAACCATTTGCATTTGCATTTGCATGCTTTAGCTTGTCTGTTATGTTTAGCAGATTTATTTTCTCATTCCCCCCTTCTGGCACTTATTTGACATTCAGTTCTTGTTTTATAATTTGTTTACCTTTTTAGTTTCACAATCTCGTTTGTTATTCTGTTGGTTGGCATCTTCTTTTACTTTCCCTTGTCATCTGAGTTTCTGCTCTCAACTTTATTTTCTATGTGTAGGCTACGTCCGAGAGTGCAGCTGAAAAGAAGATCAAGCGAATGGTTTTCCCACGCTATTACCGTAAAAACTTAAGAACTCCAAGTGATGGTGTGAGGGACTCATAAATTTTAGATGTTTCCTTTATCTTGTAACCAGGCTCATAGTTAAAAATGATCATGTTAATTCTTTAGTAGTATTAAGTGTGCTTTGTATTGTTATGCACACATGCACCTGTCTACTTCCAACAGCACATAAAACCAGGAACCGAATATCTGCATGAGGCTTCTCACTGTTTGTGAACTTCAGAAAGCGCAGTCTAAGTACCAAATAATCATGCCACTTTGGTGGCAAGAGTTTGAGTTTGTTGCTATGTTAGTGAAAATATTTGTTCAATAAAATTAATTTGGTTAGAGACGATTTTGTCATACTGCTGGATCAATGACCTTTTTTTTTTTCTTTTCTGCCTGTAACTTATCAATCAAATGTGTTATGTAGCATGTTTTTTTGTGATTGGCTGTGACTAGACTTATAACTCCATATTTTGCTTCGTGATTTGAAGGAGCATAAATGGGACTTAGAGTTGCAGTATTTGTGGGAGCTGTCTAGATCTAGATGGGGTTTCGGAAACTCTGTTTCATGGCTGCCAATGGAATCATGTGAGTGCACTTACATTGGCTGCTGCATAGACATCCTGCTTACAGAAACTTTCTAAAGTTGGCCCCAATTGCAGTGCATACTGAAGAGCAGATTTTACAGCCAATATTCAATTTTTGGGAGCTATTACCATTCCAGCTTAGGCCTCTAATTTGTGCATGATTAGTTCTGTTTTTAATGTTTTTTCTTGGAGTATCAATGGTAGTGCATCACATCAAACAACCATGTTTTCATTGAGGTGTAGAAAAGAAAATTGTCAATGAGCCGGTCTCTTTTTCAATTTATTGTTTTATTTTATTACTTGAAAAGACCATCAAATTCAGTAAGTACAGATCACTGCAAACTGATGCTGTAAACAAAGAGTAGGTTTAAAATAATTTTTTTTCACAACCTCTTTTTTTTTGAGGGTGCAAAAGAAAAATAAGAAGATCAAAGAAAACTCAAACTAATGGTTAAGAAATAAAATTTCTGTTATCTTAGACTATATCAATAGTGCAAGTGTAGGATATGAGTGATCTAGCACAGATTGAACACAGGGATAAAATGAAAAAGAATAACATAGGTCTTGCTATGCCAGAGGAAACTATTGCAGCAACATCGATTGGAATCTAAAACACTATGATGCATTCGGAGAAATTTAGGTATCTCAAAAGTGATGGCAAAATTTAAAGGTAAATGGTAAGACATGATTTATGAGGCATCAGTGCTAGCAGAGCATACCACTAAGGCCTTTATAGACCTCTTTTGGGATTGCCTGGATTGAGCCTATAAAAGGGTTCCAGGTCCTGTATCTCAAGCACAACACAACAAATTAGGCATTGCCCTGTGTTATTACTCCAAGAGAGAGCCCCCACTATCCTTTTGCACTCAATTTCTTTTCCTCATTCAATTTTCCTAAGCATTTCTGGCTCTTTATCTTGGGCAACCGAAGGAGCCTAGCTACTCGTCATGCCTCTACGCAATTATGCTCACGATAGAATGCTTCGAGTTGATCTAGCTTCGTCGTACCTTGATGACGATCTCACGGCAAACCTATATGAGAGGATAAAATTCATTCTTAAGGCAGTATCTTCGTATGTCTGTACGTCTTCCTTTTTATTTATCTTTACAATTTATCTGGTTATTAAATTTTAAAATTATTATTTTACGTAATTATTAATAATTTCTAGTACTTTGCAACCAATAAAACCAGAAAAGTCCATGGTTAGAGAGAGTGGGCAATCCTGTATAGTTTATCATGCATTCGCTTTTTTTTTTTTTGGTAGATGCAAAGGAGGCTATTGCCCAAAAAACAAAAGCAGAGCGACCAAGAGTACATATACTATAAAGATCTAATATAAGAGACACCATATTCATCAGCCGTGAGTTGAAGGTTCAGCTGCCTTGGAATAATGGAGCCCTGATCCCAGCGGACGTCCATCTCTCTCTATATAGAAGCCGGTCAATCAGTCACCGGTTTACCTTCACGGTAAACATGGGTGGCCTTAAAAGCTCCCAAAGCTGCATTCATTTGCGGAGCATCCTTCTGCAAAAGGTTATAGCCAGGAGATTTTCCTGAACCATTTATCCATCCTATCACACCGTTGCAGAGTTCCCTTCCAACCATCCGTGAGGTGCTTTAAATTTAAAGACAGTCACCTTTAATCCTTCCCAAGCTGCAGTTAAAGCCAGCACGAGGAACCTGTACGAGGATCTTGCAGCAATCCATATGCATTGTTAATGGCTTGTCTGATTCCACCAACTGGGAGAGAGGTTTTCCCTTTGGGACAATCTATCGCTTCCAGCCACAAAAATGTCCCATGCGGTACCAACCATCACTATATTTTAGTCCTTTCTCTGCTTGGGGCTGAGTCCAGAACTCAAAAAAGAAAAAGAAGGGCCCATTTAAAAGAATATTAATTATATCTCAAGCTAAGCTATTACTAAAGAGCGGTGCACGGTTTGCACGATAGATGCACATCATTCAGCGCTCTTTATAAAAAAAAAAACAGAACAGTTATTTTTATCCATCTCATGATGACAATCATTACGTGATGCATAGCGTTATATGTGCAAATCATTCAAGATAAAAAGAGATTTAAGCAGGACGGCTCAATCCCTTTGAAAGCCTAAAGCAAACTCAAAGGCTCCAACATAAATACATTTGAAGGCCACAATACATAAATAAAGAAAAAAATAATAATTTTTTTAAAGTAAGAAATACGTTCCAATATAAATGACTATAAAGATAAATAGCATTTAAGGCCCCCAAATGTATTCGGATCCTTAATATATTTGAACGTTCATTTTGGAACTCACTATTATCAATATATTTGGGGACTGGAGCCTTAAGCGACCGCTTCAGTCACATAAGAGTTGAGCCCACTCTGAATTTGAGCTTCACATAATACAACTTGCTTGAGTCTCGAATCTTATCTTGATCCAATCCAAATTCAGCCGAAATCAGTACTTGAACCATATCTGATCTAACATAAACACGCTGCTACCAGATCCTTTTCTACCCGAATCCAACCTGACTCTTGAATGGATAGGATAATACTTGGTGGATTAGGTTTCGGTTGCAGATACCCAAACTCAACTACCCTGATGGCATCTCTCTATATACCTCATATTACTAATGAAGTAGGGAAGAAAAAGGTGAAAAAGGGAAAGAAAAGATATATAAGATAATTTAATAGCTCAAATCTAACACTGACTCCACTTCCCATAAGTTTAAGTTGGGTGGATTTGATTGGTCCCAATGAAATCCGACAAATGCACATGAGCCAGTCTGTAGACTAAATTTCATGGGCCCTGTGCGTGCCAACTGTCATCTCTTAGCTGAAACATGTTTGAAGGTTAAATCCTGATTTCACCGACACTGGAGGGAAAAAAAAAAGAAAAAAAACTTAAATCATAATATTGTACAAAAGTAAAAATATTTTTCAACTTTGCTGTTTCATAACTCTCTTGATTAATTTTTTTTGCCGAACACATGCCCACTCTCAACCTCACAAAATCTTTCTAACACGAACAATTTGTTCATTAGAATTTTTTCTACCAATTTTCCTATCACATATTCTAATCTCTTCCCTCCTATCCAAATCTTAATCCTAAAATCTCTTTAGCTTTATCTAATCAACAACTCATGATCCTTTGCTTCCAATAATCATTTTTACCAAACATTAATAATTAATTATTATTTTGAATATTTGAAATTTGAATGTGACATGGTTAATTATTTTACACATATACTACAATCAGCAAATTTTAGGTGCAATAGAAGAGATGCTTGAGAACTATGGGCTCGTTTGGTTTACGGGAAAAGAAGGGGAAAGTTTGGTCAACGGAAAAGTAATGAGATGCCTCTTATTTGGTTGGAGTTTTCAAACGAGAGAGACGGAAAAGTTGTATTTTCATGAGAATATGATTTCCACGTTTCATGAAAAAGTCTTTTCCATGAGAAATATGGAAAAGATACTTTTCCATTAGACGGAAAACATTTCATTTTTATTTTTTTTCAAAAAAATCCTTCAACATTAAAAAGATATTAAATATCTAATTTTTATTAAAAATATAATAGAAATTATATGTAACTTTTTCAAAAAAAAAGAATGATCAACCAAATATAAATATTTTAAAAATCTTTCAAAAACCCAAACGGCCCTATATATATATATATTTTATTTTTTTTTTTTTTCGGTGCAAGATTTCTATTGAAGCCTACAATTGCTCCCACTTGGAATCAAGTCTCATTACCGTACAGAAAAGATCAAGTCCGGGCATAACGGACACCTACACTCACGTGATCATCCTATTTCCAAGAGAGATAGTAGACTCCGGGAGAAGCAAACTGCTCAAAAAAATAGTGTTAAAAAAATCTAGTCGAGGAAGATAAAATCGAAGAGAGAGCGGTCAAATGCCAAGCATAAAACCTTCCAAATCCAAACATAATCTGCACCAAAATGGCCGGCCTCCGCCTTTCGTCCATCCTCCCAAACCCCAACCGCCGGACTCTGGCCTTCATTTTTTTGACCGCCCTCCTCTGCCTCCTCTCGTACCTCCTCGGCATCTACCAAAACTCCCGGCCTTCCAGCCCTCCTCCTCTCCCCGCCCACCGCGCCGCCGCCGACTGCCTTCTCCGCCCCCTCCCCCGCCCCCCCTCAGCCGCCGGCGCCGAGCTCGACTTCCTCCCCCGCCACTCCGCCGCCGCCGCCCTCGCCTCGCTCCCCGATGGCGATCTCCCTCCGATCCCCTTCTGCTCCCCGAACTTCACCGACTACTGCCCCTGCCAAGACCCCAACCGCGAGCGCCGCTTCTCCATGCACAACCTCGAGCACCGCGAGCGCCACTGCCCCCTCCCCGACGAGCGGGTCCGCTGCCGCGTCCCCCGCCCGGAGGGGTACCGGACCCCCTTGCCGTGGCCGGCCAGCCGCGACCGCGCCTGGTTCGCCAACGTGCCCTCCAAGAAGCTCAGCGTCGCCAAGGCCGACCAGAATTGGGTCCGGGTAGAGGGGAATTGGCTGGTGTTCCCCGGCGGCGGGACGTCCTTCTCCCAGGGTGTGAAGTGGTACGTTGACCAGATGGCCAAACTCTTCCCGCTGAAGAGCGGGGAGATCCGGACGGTTCTTGATATTGGGTGCGGGGTGAGTTGGATCTCGTTCGCCTGCTTCTATTTCTTGCTAAATTTTAGTTTGAATTTCTAGTATATTTGATCGCTTTCAGCTCTGATCTTTTTTAATTCTTAATTACAATGTATTTGTTCTTAGCTCATGCGATGTTACTTGACATCATACCAGTCTTCACTTTTGTTGTCTTAGATATACATCACAGTTGTACATATAAAGGAGAATAGAAAGATGTCAATTTTCTCTCTTCACAATCTCATTTCGTTTATTTGCATGCGCCTTACTTTTTAATTTTTATAGCTTGTCCTTTTGTTTTGTTTTTTTCCGATTTGTGAGCTGATTTGTTGCATAGTTTCTTGCTAGATCAGGTTATTTTGAAGACCTTGTCCCTTTAACTTCACTTTGGTTTTTGTAAGTCTGTTGGCGGTCTTTCTGCTGGAGACTTCCCATTTGTATTGTTGTCATTTGGTGTCAGGTGATGCGTCACGGTCACTTACTTTCTTTTTACTTGGACAGTCTTATGATGTGTCTGTATTACCAATCAAGTGATCCAGTTTCATGTGTTAGAGAGAGGAACTTGTGTAGGCATATGAAAGTATTCTGTATTTTCTGAGAAGTAGAAAAAAACATGCCTATAGCTTTTATCTTTCTTCCTACCTTCCATGCGCTTGATTGTTTTCAAAACTTTTTGAAATGGTGTGCAACAAGTGGTTCGATCTCTTTGCCATGTCACTTTGGTTCCTACCTTCTAACCCATTTCCTTTATTCTTTTACATATTATTGCTTCCATTGATTATTTTTGCGTTTCTGTTATGCCCCTAACTTGCTTTTAATGACCTATGAAAATTATTAAATCATGGAAGGCATTTTTTTTAATATTTGAGGTCATGGGAGCAATTTCTAATTGTCTCTCTATATTCTGTCTTCCAACATCATTGCTTTCAGTCTTTCAACTTTATTCTTATTGAATCATGCGGAGGCTTCCGATACCATTTTCTCGTAAAAAAGTTGAGCATTTTATCAAATCATGGGGGGCTTTTTCCTTGAATGGTTGAGGTCATACGTTGATTTTTGGTTATCTCTCTATGTGCTAGAGAGTCTTCATTTTTTTCCTTTCATCATGGAAGCTCTTTCTTATTCGGTCAAGTTGAGGCATTCTTAGTATCATTTCTTGTGAAGAGGAAGGAGAGGGTTGACTGGAGTTCTAAAAAACCCTGTGCAGTGTGTTGTACCCAGCACAGCACATATACTGCAATATTGTGGCAACATTTAGAGCATCACAGAAAGATATGCAAGTGTGAGAGAAGCCACCTTCTTCATGTTTTCAGTAGTATTCTTTATTTTTAATATACATTTTAATTGCTGTACACCAGTTTACAGACCTTATTTTAGAAAAGTACCCCAAATTTAATTAATATCTATCATCCATTCTAGTTTTCTTGATGATTGATGTTTGACACTACATACATAGTTTCCTTTAATTTGTCTCACCAACTATGATCATGCAACTATTTTGTACATTAACCACACAAGAAAGCTCAAATTTCACAATCAAAATTATAGATGGACATGAAACTAGGTTTTCATATTATCAACTAATCGTAGGTAACTTTCACATACTGTTGGTACTATTGAATTACTTATATGTTTATTACTATCAATGTGGTGCAGTTTAATTTCTAATCATCAGTCTGATGTAGAAAACACTTTTTTGTCACCACATTGCCTAAACTGTAGATCGTGCCCTCATGAAAATACCTCCAAAAGAATGACGAGGTTTCAGAATTGCCTCAAATAGGAACAGGGTTATTCAGGATCATCAGGCACAAGGCACTAGATCAAAGCATAGGTAATTTAGAACCTTATACATATGTCCTTCGCTTCATGAAAGAAGGAAATTTCATATCTTCACAAGCCAATAAGGACAATCAGCCAAGCTGAACTAGTCACCTTAGCCACCTCCTTTTTCATTGCGTCTGACAAGATATTTTACAATTTGTGAAATAATTCTTCACAGAGAACAAAATAATTTGGAATAGGATTTTCTAGTTTAGTGTATCTGTTTTCATATTTTATAAGTGGTTATATACTTATATGTTTTCTTGCCCTTCCACAGTTCTCTTCTGACTGCTAAAAAGCAGTATAGCTGATTTGGTTGGACCATTACCACTATGCTGCTGCCAGTTTGTCATCATTAATTTTGACAAGGAAACAGAGATACAGAGATCATTTCTCTAGGTGATCAGCCTTGGGAATTGAGAATCTGCATGTCTCTTTTTCTTAACAAGAATATCTCTCCCTTACCATGATTGGGATCAGTAATGCAGTTGCAGTGGGTCCATTATTGCTGTTCTTTTGTTTATTTAAGTTTTAAGACCCTCTGAATTTGGGGCACTACCACATCAGCCATTCTGTGTCCAGTAGAAAAATTTTTGTGATAGAGATGGATTTTAGCATGGAACTACCTTTTTTAACATTGTACAGCCATTGTTTTCTCATCTGATGTCCTATTGGGGGATCTTCCGAAGTAGACTTGATGAAAATTATGTTTACTGACTTTAGTCTGTTTGGTAAATTTCAACCTTTTTGTAGGATGTTTTTCCCTTGGTGCTCTCTTATATAACCAACACTTTTCATTTCTTGAAAGTTCTGACCGTAAAATATGAGTGGCAGTGCATTATGGCGAAGTTATAGAAGGGAATTTTGATGCATTTTGATCTATAAACTTGATTCATTGTTAATGTTTAGTTTGTCCTTTTGAGTAATTTTGGAGCGAGTGGTAGGTGAACTCTACCCCTCTTAAGTCCAAGGAAATGATAGGTGGTCCAAATGCTCGTGACCCTTGAGATATCCTTAACACTCCCAAATCTTGCTTTATAATAGGTGTATGTTTTGTGATTGTTGCAGAGCAAATCAAACACCATTTTTGAGTCTGATTGTGTCAGCACAGCTGTGTGATAAAAATTCTCTAATTACATTGATTTGATATGAGTCCAAAAATCAGGTTTGATATCTCAGTTATACTGCAGAGCTGGCTAGCAGTGCACGGGGTAACCATATGCTCTTTAAGATAGTAATCTGTCCTCAACATGCATGGCTGTTGGCCAAATTTTGTCTCTAGGATGTAGGTAGTCCAATCTAAAGGTGTGCATGATCCTACGAATAATGTGAGATCAATTACCGAAATAACTCCTTTAAGGACAATTTGTGGTCTGCATTCCACTAGTTGTCTAAATATTCAGAACAGATTTTGTGAGTTAAGTTGGGTTTAAAATTTGGGAATTAAGCCAAAGCAAGTCAGTGCACCTATTGTAGGTTTTAAAAACCAGCCGGAACGGGACGGTATGGATAGTACCATACTATTTCGGCATAAGACGGGCACGGGTATGCAGTGGGTTGAGACAGGACACATCCTTGTACCATGTTAGCTGGTAGCAACCTGTTTTTCAAAACTGGTGTGCCTTCAGCTGCTGTTTCTTAAAACCTTGATCCTACTAATAGTTCTTGCCTGGAAATTCACGCAAGGGTAAAATCCACCTAACTTGGGTGGACTGCACTCACTTGCTCTACAGTGTATTACAGCTGTCTAATAAAAATTGTGTTGGTCTAATAAGCCCACAAATCATTTAAGTTAGAGCTAACAGCATAACAATTCCAAGTTATGTCCAAGGTTTAAGCTAAGAAAGAGAGTAAGGGGCTCACATCATCCCATAATTAGGCATTAAATTCAACCAAGAGTATGAGGGTGATAAAAGAAAAGTTGCTTATCGTCTAAGAAAAGTGGGTGCCAAATTGACTCAGTCTCTAGTTAACCTATTCATAAACCCATGTTACTATAATAACAATTTAAAAACAACTTATTTCCATCATCATCAAGATGTACTAGCAAGCCAAATTATTGGCTTCTACCTACTGGGACTTCACAAGCCCAAGGATTAGGGTTCAATTAATCTCCACCCTTTTCTCAAGTCCAAATATTAACTTAGTTCTTATTTCATACCAAAATTTTGGCAGCACTTCCCTGTGGTTCTGGTGATTTGTCGAGATAGAGCTACGAAATAGCTCAAATGAAAAATCTTTTACTTCAAAATTTTAAGAACAGCACCAGAAGAACAACTCCCAAGTAGAGAGTTCTGATATCAAAGAACAACTCTTATGTAGGGAGCTGTAGAGGAAGGGCTCTTTGCTCCCAATCAGAATTGTAGGATGGCTGACAGTTCTGATATCAAAGAACAACTCTTAAGCACAGAGCTGTAGAGGAAGAGAGCTTTTCTTTTAATCAGAATTATAGGATAGAATGGGCTAAAAGAAATAGGAAGAGGTAGGAGAAGAGAGTGGAAGGTTGCTCTCTCTCTCTCTCTCACACACACACACACACACACACACACATGCACACATACGTTCAGAATTTTCTTACTGCTTTGGGCTCCACATCCCTCAAGTCTGCTGGGGAAAGGGCTTTAACCCATTTGTGAGGAGGTTGGTCACTTGACTGTGGCCAGGAGATTTGCCAGCTTATGGACCGACGCCCATAACAGTCTAACTAGGTGAGGCCCATAACAGTCTAACTAGATTCAGCTCAACCTGCTTAAAGGTGTAGAACCAACCTGAACTAACCCAAACCTAACCTGAACATGTTCTATAGGACCAAACCTGATTTTGGCCTATCAATTTCAGATCCAAATTAGGTCAAGTGGGAACCTCAAAAGGAATTGGCTTTATTTCACCAAAATTTGCGCAAGCAGGGAATGGGCCATAACCTCATGCTTGTTAGCAAGCCCATAAGTAATGAGACATGCGAATATTGGAAAATCAATGCAGTGTGAGGTGGAAAAACCTTTATTTTGGAACACTAGCTCCATTAAAACAAAAACTAACAGATTGATTATGGATCAAATGCTTGGAGTTTGAAAAGTTAAATGATAGAACATGGGGACTAGGCTCACATTTGGCTAGTGTTTAGTTCGTTTAGTGTTTAATAAATAAGGGTAACATATTCACAGACTCTGGGCAGGTATATTCTTGATTATTGAACCAATAATGACCAGTTTGTACATCAACAAATATGATGGGAGTATTGATTAGGTTCTGAATATGTCTCCAATGCTTTTGGAGGTCGGCAGAAAACAAATAAGACATGATTTCTGGCAATTATTTTCCTTATTATTATACTGCAACCTTTACAGATACAGAACCTACCATGCAACACCTACCTTGAAGTGGATATCGCAAACCCATGTCTCACTTGCATAATACTACTCATGTTGTTTTGCAAATAATTCTTCCTTTGATGGGACCCTTTCTTCTAATATCTTGCAGAAATAATTGGTTTATGATTTTTATTTCATTTGCTACTACAGGAATACCATATTAGATTCATCAGTGAGACGATACTGTTCTCGGTGTTATGCGATGCTGATGTAGTCTGTTGATATTTGAGTTTGCTGTTTTTCCCTCTTCATTTGCTCAGTTTCTGAACTGTATCTAAGAATACTTCTGATTCTTTATTATTGATCAACGCCTAAATAGGTTGCCAGCTTTGGTGGCCATCTACTGGACTATAACATTTTAACGATGTCTGTTGCACCAAGAGACGTGCATGAAGCTCAAGTACAGTTTGCCCTTGAACGTGGACTGCCTGCCATGCTCGGAGTCCTAAGTGTTCACAAGCTACCATATCCATCAAGGTCCTTTGATATGGTGCACTGTGCAAGATGTTTGATCCAGTGGGCTGGTTATGGTAACTACATCAATGTCCTGCAGTTAGAAAATATACTCTCCTCTAAACTTTACTCATTTTGTCAAACTAGCAGCATCTACCTTCACAGTTGCATTGCTGGTGGCAAAGATATTTTGAAGCATAATACTTTTAGGCAATAAGAAAACCTTGAATTCTTCTGACACACCCAAGATACAGAAAATATAATATGAAGGGCCAAGGACTATGTCAGTGGAAAATCGTCACTATGTCCGGTTCGGGACGGTTCTGCTGATCCTGGGCACGGCATAAATTGAAAATTTTTGTAATCGAACCTATCAAAATTCAACTTATGACAAGCAAATCTCTATCTTTGTAATGTTCCTCATTCCTTACATAATTTAAGTGATTTGAGGAAATATAGCTGATTATTTGATATTTTTGAAAAGTTCTGGTATCTTGCTCCATAGAAAATTAATGATGTAGGTGAAGTGCTATCTTCTAACTTTTGTATAGCTGATTCCCAGATGGGCTGTATTTGTTGGAGATTGACCGGGTTCTCCGACCTGGTGGGTACTGGGTTTTGTCAGGACCACCCATCAATTGGAAAAGATTACACAAGGGTTGGCAGAGGTCACCTCAAGATCTACAAGCAGAGCAGAATGCTATAGAGGATCTTGCTAGACGACTTTGCTGGAAGAAGGTTTCAGAGAAGGATGCAATTGCAATATGGAGAAAACCAACTAATCATCTCCACTGCTCCAAAAAGTCCAAGATTTTGAAATCTCCACCTTTCTGTGAAGGAACTGACCTGGATTTTGCTTGGTGAGATTTTCTCTTACCTCTACTCTCTGATGTACCTAACCTTGAAACTATATATACTTCTTTGTGCTTAACTTTGTCATGAATATTGGTCCCACTATACCCATCTCTTGGAAGTCATAACTAGCATCATCGATTAATCAAGCTTTGTAGTTGATATTTGAGAAATGCTTGACACTTGCAGTTTCCTTTGGTTCTGTTGATGGCACCTGAACTAACTCCTGCTTCAGATATCAATTGTGTGACTTAGAGACTCTTTGTTAATTGGTTCACTTCTCGTGTATTATTTAATAGGTACTGTGTTTGTGAAGTATGATATAAAATTATTCAAGCAGTGGGTATTAGATTGTGTCACATTCACATAGCATGTTACAGTATGGTGTGGACTGATACACAACACCAGTATACTCTGTTATTGTTTCTCTTTGTATTTTTTGGTATGACGATGTATAATGACATGGATGCTTTTTATGCTTCTTAGCTTATTTTTTCTTGCCTGTCAATTAAAGTATTGGACACAAGGACGAACTGGTACTAGGACCCATACCGGTCGGTAGCCGGTAAGGTTCGGTACCGGTTTGGTATTGAACCAAAACCGGTATATGTAGTGTGCCGGTTCGGAACCGGCACACCCATTTTTTTAACTTTTCAAGAATATTTAATTGGTAATCACTCTTTTTGAAGTTTTTTAATGATTTTAAGTCTAATTTGATATTTGTTTTTGATATTTTTATTTTTTTATATTTCTATGATCTTGGTTTAACCTAAATAATGCGTTTTATTATTTTAAAATGATACAAATCATAAAATGTTTAGTGAGATGTTGCATGTTACAAGGAACAACATAAACTATTTTCAAATTAAGTAGTGACGTAAAAATTATAAAATAATACAATCACTTACATATATTTAATGTACAACATACATACCAATATCTAAAATCGGGTTGAGTGGCGATGGTTCTCGTAGATATCCGAATCATCAGCATAGCCAGGAGACATATCAACCCATCTTTCTAGCCAAGTGGCGTTGTAGTCTTGTACGTTAATCCCATAAGAAATGCATGCTGGGTTAAGCACTCTAGAATCTTTCGCTGAAGCTTTGGCTCTGAGAAGTATTTTTTGGCTAATAATACGGTTATGGAGGGGCCCATCCGAATATGCCGGTAGCAAAATCCGACTTGTGAGAAGCTCCAGGCTGTGTAAAGTAGTAGCCATTGAAATATACTTCATACGCAACATATCCATATCCTTATTCTTATGGGTCATAGGTTATCTGTGGCTGCGGATAATAAGATCCAGTATGACTGAGAACTTGATACGTCTATGGATCCTACTGCACGTGCGAGGTCATCTACAACTACATCGTATCCTCCTGAATGACCTTGAGGAGCTCGTCTCCTATATGCAATCGTATCCTCGCAGGCTCTACCAGATCGTCCATCATGGTTTTTATCTTGTGTAACATGCGTAAACTGGGACTCATCGGTGAATCGATGACCGCCCTGTGGCTGTATCTCATAAATAGTGATTTTCTATCATTCACTCCTTCCATGATCAGCAGATCCATGACCACCAGAACTATCATCGCTACTGTGTGCATGATCGCATCAAAACTTGAATGAATGGACACTAAATTTTTATAGAGAATAGCTTGCATACCCCTAAATACGTTTCTGATTTTACAATTTTTTATCATATTTATTTATTTTTTTAAAATTATCCTTTTTTAATTCAAAAATATATTTTTAATTTTTAAAAATTGTATATAATTCAAAATTTTAAAATTTTTATGTCAGCGTGTATATCGTCCATAGATCTACAGCATATAAAAAGTCAAGCCCAAATCGAAAATTTTGGCATGATCTCTCCTTATTTTGCAAGTTTTGAGCTATTTTTTCAAGCCTCCAAAAAGAAAAAGGAGGAAAGGAGATAGGGGAGAGGAAGCACACCTTATTTAGCCTTAGATCTTTCTTTTGATAGCCTTAATCAGTGTTGTTTTTGAATTTTTTGGAACTGAATTGAAATACCGAATCGGCCCGGTTTCGCACTAGGTCGGCTCGGTACTACCTGAATCGGGCAGTTCGGCAGACCCTGATTGGACACATGGATATCACATACGTTTTAGCTTAGCATTTCTAAGCATTTGTATGATCCATCAAATTTTTGATTGAAAGTTATTTTTTCTGTTTCTTGTATGATCAAATATATTGTTTTTCCATTATAATGTGTCATGCATCTTTAGGTGGGGCGCATATTTCAAGACCAGTTCATTAGCCACAAAAAGAAAATCTTTAAATTGTCTAGGATGCAAATTTGTTTAGTTGGGTCAAAGACCATGTTTGAGTGTTCAAAATTTGTCTCTTTTCCGCTAAAACATAAGCATATACACTTCAGAGCTTTCTCTATTGTACTAGTTGTGTACATTCCATAGTATCAGAGTTGCAAGATTGCAACCCGGTAGTTACAATGCAAGTCATGGTCTATTCATGTTTTTTGTTGTTGGCAGTGGTGTGGGAAAATGTGGTCATAACATCTTTCTACATTTGCCACACTGTAGGATGCTATTGAGCACAAGTTGTTTTTGATTTGTGAGTGTTAACATTTATAAAGTGTATGTTACCTTGCCTAGGAACTAATCATAATATATTTTGCTTATCATTTTCTTTTTGGTTTGTTATAAACAGGTCATGAGATACAAATAAAATTGAGTTTACACACCCTAACAAAAAGAGTTATTTCATGTATAACAGGTATAAGAAGATGGAGTTATGCATTACTCCTCTGCCAAAGGTGAAAGCAGCTCAGGACGTAGCTGGTGGCTCTCTTGAAAAGTGGCCTAGAAGACTGCATGCTGCACCTCCGAGGATAACCACTGGGAGCATAGAGGGGATAACAGTCATGACCTTCAATCAGGACAATCAAATATGGAACCAAAGAGTTGTGCATTATGAGGCATATTTTAGCTCTCTCAAAGAGGGTAAATACAGAAACATTATGGACATGAATGCTGGTTTGGGAGGTTTTGCTGCTGCAATGTCCAAATATCCTGTTTGGGTCATGAATGTCGTTCCTGCAGATGCAACAAACAATACTCTTGGTATCATCTATGAGCGTGGACTTATTGGAACATATATGAACTGGTATTTTGCTTTTGTCAATGAAAAGCTTTTCTTTATAGCATTCAATAAAAAGGTTTTAATACCAAAAAAAAAGAAGGTTTATGGATTCTATAAGGTAGTGTTTGGTTGTGGAATAATTTTGGAAGGGATATCCCTTGTACATTTAGAGGATTTTATTCCACCAGAATTGTGGAATAGAATTATACCATGTGGGCCCACTTACATCCCATATGTTATGAGGCCTTATTCTGCCCTCTTTTCTGGTGTTTGGCAAGGATATTCCCCACTTATCAACCCTAATAATTGAAACTCATAGGAATATCAAAAGAAACAGCTTTGGAAAGACTCTCGATGTTTAACATGGTTAGTGGTGACAGAAACACTTCAGTCTTTCCTTTTATGCTACTTTGAGTCAACTCTGACCTAATATCATGACTTGTTCGCTCTTCAAGAGACAGAGCTTTGATATTCTGTGTTTTGGATGCTTCCACATTATTTTCGTGAGCTATCCAATTTTTTTAAACTCCCCTCCCCACCCCAACTCCCCAACAAAACCAGCAGAACAAACACATACACACACACAAAGGAGGGGAGAAGAAAAAACCTAAAGTTTGTTTTCTGCCAAAAAATTCTAACCTCGTATGATTACAAAAAAAAAAAAAAAAACTGACCTTTTTGGGAAATTTTAAAATGTCTTAATAGGTTTCTTTTTTATGTTTTCTAATATTGAGTTGACAATTCATGTTCTGACAAGACCGGCACATCCTACTAGTATTGTACCATTCCAAGAAGAAAATGGAACCCAGGATGGATCTGGGACATCAGTTCTCTTTTGAATTGGGATGTCCTGATTGTCCTTGGTGCAACTTGACTTGGGGTGGACCAGGATGCAATTTTTCATTTTTTTTCCTTTTCGTTCTTGTGGTTGATGACTGTTTTGGTTCGCCCCAACCATATCATCCAATTCTAGTTCCATATTGTCCCAGGAGCAAGCAGAGATGGGCAGGTTACCAAGATTTAAACCCTTGATTGGTTGCATATAAAGAGCATCCAAAGAATCTTGATGTTCATGATTTCTTATCTATTTTGCTGTTTACTGAAATCAGTTTGAGACTTCAACGAAATGTATATTTTATAAATTGACATTGTTAGATATGCTGTATTGCAGGTGTGAAGCTTTCTCTACTTATCCCCGCACATATGATCTAATACATGCTGATGGCTTGTTTAGCATGTACATGAACAAGTAAGTTTTCTACTTCATTCCGTTTATTCAAAAGTACATGTTGTTTCTAGACCCAAGAGAGCAACAGAGATAAAAATAAGCTTGTATAGTAAGTGTAGCTAATTCATTTCGCTTACATCTTTATTCATGTTTGAATATGAATATGATGACAGAAGATACTATAATAGTCTTTCTGTATCCTATAAGTGTGGTTTGCTGTCACTTGTACTGGTTCTGCTGGTTCTGCAAGTGGTAGTTTATCCAAGTTCACTATTTAATGGTGCCTGGTGCATGAATATGCCAAATTTTACCAATTCACAAAGGAATTTGGTCTGTGTGTCCAATCTGTAAGTTAATATTTTATAAACTAAAAGATTAGCAGTAAAAATATAAGTTCAATTTGGTAAGTAACTGATTGGATCTTTATTTGGATAATTGTTTTTTATCTTTTGAAAGGGCGCAAGGACTACAAAGTTTGTATTTTTTTCACAGTGCCTTTCAAATCTTAAATTTCATTTTTCAAGAAGACATGCCAAATATTTATGACTTCAACCCAAGATCTATCATGTTTCTACAAAGGCAATTAACATATGCATGCATTCACACACTGACACATGATTTTACATGGTGCATCATTAACTACACTATGTTCATGGTCCAGACATAAGGGAAATCTTTACTTGGAAGTATTTCACTACAAACCCTTCCTAATTCATGACCTTACGGAAGGTAGAGTCCTTCACCTTCAGCAGCAAGTATAACATCTTGAACAGAATGATAGCTGCTGTACATTGAATTATCTAGAGAGATGTATCATGAGGCACCTTAGCTTTTGGTATCACCACTGCTCTTCAGCTTTCAAATTATCTAGAGAGATGTATCCGAACCTCCCCCTCTCTTTCCCTTTTGTTTATTGCCTTTTTTTTGGCTCTTCAATCCCTAAATCTTTCTATAGTTAGGAAGTGTCTTTGAAAGCTTTCGTTGTTTAGACTACTTAACCAGAGTAGGACATTGAAATTTGAATATAAACTTTTTAAAAAAATTGCTTGGATTTTGTTTGATATAGTCTAAAATTGGATTGAATTTATGGACGATAATTATCATGATAGGGTAGATGAGACCTTTTGGATTTTGTTGAGAATGCATCAAAGACAAACAAAGTAATAGATGGTAATTGTAATGATTCAATATTGTTCATAATTCTTTAACATCATCATAAATTATTGTTTATTTATTATGTGAATTTAATCTATCGATCACTAATTAATGAAGATGTCACCTGGAAATTTAGACGATGCCTATAGTTGAATTTAGAGATGGTACAATTTATATTGAGTGATGCTGATGTCCCATGTCTCGGAGTGCTTTAGGCAACTCCCCCTCCTCGGTCCGTAGGGTACATCTGGAGTGACAGGCTACATAAGAAGCGACCTAGTCTGCGGCCCCATTAGCCTCTCTGAACACATGTCTAGCTTGAAAGGCCACAACGTCACTTACTATAGTCCAAGTATCCCGGAGTAAGGGGTGTCCCCCTCCACTGCCACTCGAGCCACCCTGGATTCAATTGATCATGGTAGCTGAGTCACCCTCCAATATAACCGAGCTGGCCTGTAGCACACGCCGAGCATGGCTCAGGCCAGCCCAAGCCGCCCTCAGCTTTGCTCCAGAAATTGAAGTATCGAAGATCTGGCAGCCACTAGTTGCCACTATCCTAGAGTTCTGGCCCCTAATGACAAACCCAACACCTCTCCTGCCGTCATCTAGCACAGATCTATTGAAGTTGACCTTAAGAAAGCTCGGGGGTGGGGGCTCCTAGGTGAAAAACATCATACAAGATGCTACCTGAGCAGAACAAGGGCCGTAGGTGTCCCGAGCTATCAAAGACCCATGTGCTAAGCCCGCATGAATGATCTCTACTGCCTGTACCCGAGCATGCTCCACGACGAATCTCGGGGACGGACTGCTCTCGTCAAAAGTCTGAGCGTTGCCAACTAGATCTGGTAAGCTGTGCAGGTCGCTCCAATGGTTATCTGGCGCATCGGAGGGGTGTCGGACCACCGACGAACTGCCTGTAGGAAAGACCCAATCTGTATCCAGGCATCCTAGGGATCTCGACGAGCCTCCAGACCCTCCTAGCCTGCACACACTAAAACGGAACATAATCCACCGTCTCGTCCACTCGGCAATCCGAACACTGGGGTTGAATGCTTAACCCCTTTTTTGCTTAGCACAAATCTCATTTACAGGTGTCCCCAAGCCACCTTCTATAGAAATAATTTTACCCTCGAATGGAGTTCGAAGCTCCAGATCCAAGCGCAATCCATCCTAGGCCTTTGCTCCCACTGGAGGGCGCAAAAGACATCTCCCACCCTGACATGGGCTCTGTAGGACGTGCTCCAAATCCTCACGTCCGGACCAGCACATCCCGGAATCGGGAGCGATAAAACACATTCTATAAGGTGCTTTCCAAATAACTAACCGATCTTGCTGACATCCCACTCCGCCCCTTCTGTTCTAAGAAAATCGCAGATCCGAAGTCTGTTCGTAGCCTTGACGTTGACCATGGTCGGCCAGAGTCTCAAAGGAAGAAAATCCCCCCATGGGTCCACCACATCTATGCTCTGCCCATCGTCAATTAGCTATTTGGTATTCAGTAAGGCAGTAGGCATGTACCTACAAATCTTCCGCCACATGTAGGAGCATCTCTGTCTACTCGGGGCTGCCTTATCAGTCCGTACTCGGCCATATCTAGCCGCCATTGCTTGACTCCAGAAACTCTACGGCTCAAGGATAAATCTCACCGCATGACGAGCAATGAGTGCCTCTTGCCTCTTCAGGAGGAACTGTACCCCCAATCCTCCCTCGCGGACCGGCGTGCAGACTCTCTTCCAGGCCACCAAGTGCACCCCATGGCCACGTCCGTGCAAATTCCAAAGAAAGTTTTGAAGAAGCCGCTCAACCCCCATCAGCATTGTCTTAGGGACAACAATATTGGACATGAGGTAGACTGGCTGGAGCACAAAACTGACCTGACTAGCGTCAACCTGCCCATCATAGATAGAGATGACCTCCAGCCTATCCTGGACCCGCTGCACCAGTCCTAAGCACTCCGACACCCATAACCTCCTCCCCATGATAGGTACCCCTAGGTATCTCCACGGCTCTCCTGCTCCTGCATCTCCAGAATCTTCCTGATCTCCCACCTCTCCCTCAACTATGTACTTAGGCTAAAGCAGATGGTCGATTTCTGAAGGTTCACTCGTTGCGCTGAAGTCTTGCAATAATTCACCAACACACCCTTGAGGGCTCGCGCATCTCTCGCCCTCACCCTAGCCAGTAGGAGACAATCATCTGCAAACAAGAGGTAAGAGATCGGTCGGAAACCAGAGGCAGGAACATAGTTCTCTAGCTCTCGATTCCAACAAGCTACCTGCAAGGTATGGAAAAGCACATCAAAACAAATAATGAATAAGTACGGAGACAAGGGACAACTCTATCGAAGCCCTATAGTGGATCAGAAGAATGGTGATGGTGAATCGTTGATCAGGATGGAGAAGCTCGGCCCCTGCGCACAGCCCAAAACCTAGTCTATCTAGATCTTATAAAAACCAAAGCTCTCCATTGTTCGTCTGAGAAAACTCCATCGGATCCTATCATAAACCTTTTCCATGTCCAGCTTGATTTCCATCAGACTCTGCCTCTTCGTGGCCTGCTGTAGGTCCTACATCATCTCCTGAGCTAGCATGACATTATCAGAAATATTTCTGCCCCCCACAAAAGTCTCCTGCTCCTGACAGATAATACCCGGAAACAGAGGTTTCATCCTGCCTATCATAATTTTCGCCACAATCTTATACAAAGTGGTACACAGGCTGATGGGCCTAAAGTGGCTAGGTTTTGCCGCGTCTCGACGCTTCGGTATCAGGGTAATGTAGGTGGCCTTCCAGTCATTTGTCATCACTGCCTACTGAAGAACAGTTGGATTGCCTCGACCACTGCCCTCTGGATAATGCACCAAGACCTCCGAAAGAAAAGGGAGGAAACTCGTCTGGCTCGGGGGCCTTATCTTCAGCCAGGGCCCAGACAGCTTTCCGCACCTCCATATCAACATTGGCCGAAGCAAGGTTGCATTCTCCGCCGCTCTAACTCCGGCTTTCGCCTTGGAATCTAACTGGCTACCTTTGATCCACTGTCCTTCGTCCACCTAGACCTAAAGAAATCGACCTGGGCCTGTTTGACTGCACTCTCCACCTGTTGCCCTGCCCCAACTCTCAAGGAGCGGATCGTATTTCTCTGCCTTTTGATAATGGTTGTTCGGTGGAAGAATCTGGTGTTTCGGTTCTCCTTCATCCACTGAATTCTAGATTTTGACTCTAGAAGACCTTTTGTTGCTGCAATAGGGAGTGATGCATAGCAAGTTGCTGCCGTAGGACCATGTCGGCCTCCGAGAGCTATCCATCCCTATCCTCTTTCCTGAAGATCAGCAATTGAAGCTTCCACCTCCAATATCCTGAAGATGTTGCCCATCACCTTCCGGTTCCACTGATGGAGTCACTGCTTGGTGAGCTCTAGCATGTGCGAAACCTTTTATATAGCATCACCTCGCACCGGCACCTCCAGCCTCCCAAACAATGGCCCAAGACTGGGAGTATGACAGCCACACTTCCTCAAAGCAGAATGTGCTATGGTGATTGGAGCAAGATGCTGTAGAAATCAAAATAGGACAGTGATCTGAAGCTATCCGAGATAAGTGACTGACCTGGTAGGTAGGAAAGCGGAGGATCCAGTACGGAGATGCGACGACTCTATCTATCCGCTCCCACATCCTGGCTTGGCCGGACTGGTTGTTGCACTAGGTGAATCTCGGCCCAGAAAATTCGAGGTCCACCAATCCATTCCTCGACAAGAAATTCCAAAATTTCCTCCTGTCCACAAAGTCCATGTAAGCTCTGCCTTCCTTTTTCTCACTGGGCTCCTGGATACAATTGAAGTCACCCACCACCATTGTCGGAATGCTCTGGAAAACTAGGTTGGTGATCTCATTCTAGAGAACTCTCTTAACTATGTAGTCAATACTCTCATACACACCACGTAATATCCACGGAGCTTCATTAGGTTCTGAAATAACCATTACAACCTGCTGTGAGCAGTTGCGGAAAACATCGACAGAGGCTGCCCTCCTCTTCCATGACACCAAGATGCCCCCAGACAATCCCTGGAACTTCACTGCAAAGTGCTTCCAATCAGCTGCCAGGCAACGTTGCACTCTGACGGAGACCGTCTCCAGACAATTGCCTCACATAGAAAGCAAATCTTCGGGTCATTCACCTGAATCAATCTCCTAAATAAAGTCATGAAGGAAGGCTTGGCCGCTCCCTGTAGTTTCATGCTAAAATCTTCATAATGCACTACTCTGATGAGTGGGCCCTGATGTGTACCCCCCAGAGCCTTAGGGTCCTCCATTCCATCGTGGGCCAACCTAGCTCGCTGCTCACCTTCCTCGCTCACGCCCGAGACCACCCTCATCACTGCAGCCTTCACCCGTTGCACAACAGTGGGGTGATCCATGACCACCACCATCCTGCCTGCAGCCTCCCTGCCGGCAACCTGGTCGCCACCACCGCCGCAGCCCGCCTCTTGCATCGCAACCCCCTGGATCGACCGGTTCGCCTGGGCCACTTTAGCCCTGCTCTCGGGCGGCATTGGCCCTCCTGTGTCCAACCCCTCCTCTAGGCTGCTCTCCGGCATGGCCTGGGGGAGATTGGGGGAGCCAACGGCCGTCGATGTCAGGGTTCCGCCTGGATCCGCTTTCGTCGTGGCTGGAGCTGGCGGCTTCATCGCTCCCGGGCCCCAGTCGGGCCCTGCTGTGCTCGACATGGGCGACACGCCTAGGTCAGCCCTGGCTCGACTTGCTTCTAGGTTCTTGGCTGGCCCACCTCGGGCGCATGGGTCGCGCCTGAATCTTTCTCTAGGGAGGCTCGACCTGCACTCTCGGGCCGCCCTTTTGTAGCCCGATCCAACCTAGGCTTTGGCACTAGGCTCCTGGGCCTTTTTTTGACTGGCCCAAGCCTGCGTCAGCCATTTGGATCTCTGGGCTGGCCTGCAGCCCGGTCGGTCTAGTTGTCCCCAGCTCCTCCACCGATTCGACTATGCCCACAAGTGGGTCAAAGCTCGTGCCAACTCGCATCCTTCCTCGTAGCAACCTAGAGTCGGACCCTGAGTCACCACCCTCCTCGACCGAGAGCTCCTTCGGTGGTGATCGCTGGCGAGCCACGTTCGCTGGCTTCTGCCAGCCGTCCGACTCCAGCGGGGACTCAGGTGAACTTGGGCGGCCCACCGGTGATTGCGGCCGAGACGAAGACAACTCGGATGTGGACTCAATCGTCTTCCTCGGCCACGATGGCCCCTCGCTGCACGCGGCAGCTAGATCTACATTGCCGCCAGCCAAGGGCCAAAGATCGGCCTTCGGACCTCCTCCCTTGAGCTAGACTCCGGCTCATCGGGGTTATCCCCTGTCTCCACCATCACGGGGGTGGTGAACCTCAGCCAATCGTGCCCCTCCTCTGCTTGTGCCGGAGCCGGATTCGGCAAGTTGCCTCCAAGTGCCCCATCCTCCCGCAACCGAAGAACTTCGGTACATTTTTGTAGACAAAGGGTTGCCACAACACTCGTTTTCCCCTTGATCTGGACGTCGGGGAGCAGCGACGTGGTGGCGTTGATGGCCACCTTCACCCGAGCAAAGCCCATCATCCGATGCTGCTCCGTCACTCCGTTGACGGCAAGCTGCCGACTTGCCATCACAGCAATCCGAAGGATGGTCTCATTGGAGCAATACTCCACTGTTAGCCAGGGGAGCCAGATCCACACCACCATCATCTTCACGACATCCAACCCTAGCACGAAATCGGGCGTCCATGGCTTCATGGCCAGGAGCTGGCCCGCCACCAACCATGGCCCTCTGGTGAGGGCCTGGTCTCGATCCGCTGTGGATTTAAACCTCAAATTGAGGTGATCATCGATGAGGGGCACCGCCACCACCTTCGCTTCCATCTTCTCTTGGGCCGCTACATCCTTGGCCACCCAGTCCATCGACACCTGGCGGCCGAGGCTACGGACCACCACCGCCAGGCCATTCCACTCCCTCCGCGATGCTTCTATTGGCTTCTCCGGCAGCTCTAGGAAGGTCGTGAACATCTCTCGGAGCTTCGCCTGAGCCATCGGATCCTCACCCGCGCCGGCTGCGCCTGACCCTCGCCCCCGGCATCCCCGGCCGCCGCCTTGCCAGACCTTGCCTTTCCTTCCATCTCCGCTGTGCACGATTTTTGGCGCAATCGCCCCCTTAAGCTTCACTCAAACCTCCGCCCGCCCGCTTTTAATAATTTTTCCTTAAACGTTTTTCTTTAATTCAACTACAACCTATATCATTTTTGTCATTATACCTCATTCTCTAAAACCATTCTATGGAATAAATATTATTACAATGCAATTTTGTGGGTGGGGTTTATCTTGCCCATTCCATCACCGATCCCAGCCTGGCGTTGACTCACCCCACTTTTTTTCCCTTTTTCATCTCTCTCTCTCTCTCATCTTTTTCTTGAGTGATTTGTTCTATTCAACTCCCTTTTTTCCCCTTCTTTTCCCTCACTTCACTAGCGGGGCAGATGAGTTACATGTGCTGATTGCTCGTTCAATAATTTCAACCCGGAGTTGGTTTGGCACTTAGACAAGTTAGTGGACACTTGAATGAACCATATGCATGGCTTGTCTTCTATCTCTCGTCTCTCACAAACAGAGTTAAGTTAAGCAACTTTTTTTCTTGTCCTTGCTTCTTATATGTATCTCTTTAACAACAAATTTTAAGGGTCATAACATGGCTCTTCTTCCTTGTCCCCCAAGCATAAGGCAAGCACAAAATGCTTTCCAATAATCTCATTCCTTCTTAAAACTTTGTCCTTCCACCTTGAAGATATCTTTTATTTAATCTAGCAACATCCCCCTAAAGGCCCCTCACGAGCAGCTCAAGTTTAGGCCCCTCGCGACCAGCTTTAGTTTTCATTGGTGCAATAAGGCAAACCATCAAAATCTTCATCTTTTTGCTTGTAGATTCCTCGTTAGTTGTGAATTTCAATTTATGACATTTTGAAAACATTCATGGACCTCCACCTAATGTTTTCGTAAAAAATAACATTTTCTCAATGAAAACACAGACAATCAAAGAAATTAGTGAAAGTTTTATCCACATTTATTTTTTCACGTAGTTTACCTCAAATGGGGTTGTGAACATAGTTTGGTATCATGTAACGCTTATATTGCATTTCCCTTTTGGAAGATGAACTCAAGCAGTCTTGATGACTAGAAAAATTTGGATGAGAGATGGCCTATGTTCTTGTGCTAAAATATAAAAGTTTTAGAAGAAATAGCTCCAAAACCATCTGAAAGAATTACCTTGAATCTCGAGAGATGTACCAGAGAGAGATGCCTATCTGAATTATTAGTAACTCTTCCACCAACTGTTTCTCTAAATACCTTTTTTCTTTCTCAACTTTCTCTCATCTTTTTCTCAATTAGGTCCCACAAAAAAGGTGACCATTGGAAACTAGATAAGCAACATCACTAATTGCTAACTCTTTTTTGTCTGTCAGTAAGCTACTAATTGAGTCCCCTCTTTCTTCTTGTTGTATCACAAGTCCAAAAAAAAGTACTTCTCTAAAATGACTTTACTTTCTTGTCCTTCAAGCATAAAGACATAATCCGAACATTTTTCTAAATATAGAAATCTTACATCCAATATGCAATTACTCATTTTTTAGAAGTTACCAAAGTTACTCAGGAAAGTATTAGTCTTAGCTGAGCATAAATAAAAAGTTAATACATCAATTTTCTTATCATCAATTAGGTTGTTATGTGCAAAAACACATTATGCTTTCTGGGTGTATGTGGAAACATTTTCATTCCTTATGTTCTGGAGAAAAAGAAAAAAGAAAAGTTCAATCTATAATAATCATCTCATCTGCAGGTGTGACATTGTCGATATCCTACTTGAAATGGATCGCATTCTTCGCCCAGATGGGGCTGTCATAATTCGAGACCATGTCGACGTTGTTGTGAAAACAAAGAGAGCTGCTGAACGGTTAAGATGGCAAAGCAGGATTGTTCATAGCGAAAATGGGCCCTTCCATCCTGAGAAGCTTCTCATTGTTGACAACTCCATAGTAGCAAGTGCAAATTAGGCCAAAAAAAGAAAAAATCCCTTGATCTAGCATGTCTGTGGATGACAATACTATCATGATTTAACACAATATTTGTTTTTTTATCTCCTTTTTCTGAAGGGAGTAGAGCATAAAGAATAAGGAGGGCGTCAGGAAGAAGGATAAGTTAAAGTTTTACCCAGACGCTTTATTCCAAGGTGGCAACTATGATATCCTGAATGTTCGCCAGTGACGCATTAGCAATTTTTTTGGGAATGCCAGAGCTGGATGGGTTGTTTGTGACCCACACATCAACTAGCAATCAACAGCACCTTGTTATTTACCATTCATATATCTATGTTGTATACCATGGACCCTTTTTCCAGTCAATTAAAGCACTAGGCTTTTTAATGAAGAAATTAATTTTCTTCTCATGTCATGGCTCTCATAATTTATGCTGGGAGTTGGTTTTGCTGGGTTTCTTATCTTTCTGCAAGCTAAACCAGTTGGTTTCTCTTGGCGAATAGATGGAAAATGAGTTTAAAGATTAATTGATTTCTGGTAATTTTTTTATGGTTGAGCTGCATATTAGATATCAATCAGTGGGAAGGCAGTCCTCAAGAAGCACTGTTTCTCTGGAGGTAGCACCATGCTGCAGTCCCAGAAGATCGGTTTAATTTTGATCGTTGGAGTTCTCTTAGCAGCTCATTTCAAGGATATGTGGTTATACATATTTTTTAAATCCATGGAAGGAAGAGGAATGTGTTGATGAACAATTAAAGGTAAGGCATATATGTGTATCCTTCTACTACTTGAAGAAGAGGAGAGAGGATTATTTTCCATGCTGCTTTGCAAGGTCATTTATGTTCGTGTTCTAATATTTTTAATCTCAAATGTAAGCATTTTTCTTATATCTTAACAAAATTTATACTGTATCGTAAATGTAACCATTCTCTTATATCTTAACAAAATGACCCCTCCCCCTTATTCTCCGCAAAAAAATAATTGGATCATGTGGGTTAGCAATGTCAAAAATCAAAATCCCTAAGAAAGAGTGAAAAAGTGATGTTTTGGATTAGAACAACTATCATCTTCCTTTAATAGCCTAGAGAAGGAAATAAAACAAACTAGTACATAAGTAGAATAGAAATGATACAACGGAATAGGCATGCATTCACGTAGAAGATCAACAAAAGCTTTTATTTATTTATTTATTTATTTATTCATAATCTTTTAGTAGAATGAGAAGTTTTCTGAAGCCCAACTCTTTGACAAGCCGCATCATCCGTAAAATGTAGGCCACCTCTGGAATGTTGATGCTTCTCGAGAAACCGTTTAGTCATTCCTTAGAACCTTCCATCCACCAAGAAATTCTTTAGTTCTTTCTCCATGATTAAAAAACCATTTTCTAATTCAATCCACACCTTCTATGCCTTAAAATATATGATTACAATCACTTAAAAAAATGTAAATCAGATTCTTCCGCATGGTAAATGCGAAGGGAGTATATTCTTGCAGACATTCTGCTCACTTATTAAAGTTTTCCCCAGAAAAGAAAAAGAAAAGGAAAAAAACACCCAAAAGAACAAATAATAATAATAATAAAGCAATTAGTGTATGCTCTAGGTAGTGATAATGATGATCATCAGCATTGTAGGTTTTTCTTTGGGTGTTTTAGTCATGATGAGAAAATCATGCAGAAGCTTAAATAAGAAACATATGATGAGACTCTTGATGCCACCTAGCAATATAACATCTAATAGTCAAAATCCAACCATATATTAGGAGTGTAAAGCTGTGAGAATTAACAAAACTTCAAACATAATGTGGTAAAGCCTAAAAAGTTGAACTGCTGAAGCAATTAGTCAACAACCAAGGAAGAAAAGTGTCTCCATATGTTTGAGAGAGTGGTGATGAGTGTTGGCCTGCTCGAGTCAATTCAATAACCATGCATGGATCTAAATCAGATTCAAGATTGAAGAGAATCACATAAATTTATGTGTATTTTATCTTTCATATTTTCTATATTAATTTTACTCGACTCAAACTCAGCTAAGAAATTGTTACTTTTTATAAAAGAAGCTAAGAAATGAAGCTAAGAAGCTAAGAAACGAATATAATTTCCATAGTAATTATTTGTATGCATGCATTCAAGTCTTGTAAAATGGCAATCATGTCAAATTTTGTTATCTATTCTACCTTCTTCCGCCACAACCACTCTCCCTCTGGCAGTTGAAGTATATGGCAGCCACAGGCGGTCCGAGGTTATAATATGCTGAGAAGTCCCTGGTATTGAAGTTTTGACGCCATCCGGGTGCTTCAACAGCTTGCCGAGTCTCCTGTCGGAAAAGCACAAACACAATACGGTGAATCCCAGCTGATGGCCGTGGGCTCTCGTAGCTGACTATTTCATTTCCTGAAACAATTCGTTCAATCCACTGTCAGTGTTTTGGTGATTGGAAGTTCCCTTGGTTGGACTTGGGATGGGAGTGCAGAAAGAGTCCTCCACCAAATCCCATTTCTCTGGAAAACTTACAGCATGACCTACCAATTTTCTTAACACTCTCTAGAAATCATCCTCTCAGAATCTTTTTTGAGATACTAGAACTGCTGCTCAAAATAGCCAACTTTAGGCATGCATATCTCGACATTGATATATGATGTGTGCAATGCGGAAGAACATATATATAATGACATATAAAGTGCAAATGAATAAAAACGATCCGATGTTTTTGCTTATTCCCATTTGCTTTTAGGAGAGGAAGAGCCTTGGTGCAACAGTAAGGTTGCTTCATTATGATCTGAATGTTGAAGGTTTGAAGCATGAAAATAACTTATCCATGTGTAGGTCTAAAAAACCTCTCCAAACCTAGTAATGGCAGGAGTTTTATGCACTGAGCCAACCCTTTTTTCTTATTTGCTTTTAGGACTGGGAATGCGCATCAATGATAAATAATATGCTATATTTTCTAGCTATGTATGTTTATGGTATGCATCATCATGTATAGTCATATAAATAGTATTGTTTAAACACCATGGTATAGTATAAGATGCTGGTTTTTCTATGCTAGCATGAAAACCATATTTATTAGGCTGTAATAATATGGTAAAAGTTGTTAAAAAAACAAAACTGACTAGGTAATTTCTCATCTTGGAAAAGGAAAATGTATTGCAAGTGTTCACTTAGATTATGCATCATGATTAGCATATAAGCAGAAAAATACATGCAAGCTGAGTTTGAGATATCCTTACAAATATCATAAAATAACTATCACTAATATTTAATTATTTTTGAGTATTGGAAGTTGTTTCTTTGGGTATTAGAATGTCAATTTCATATATAATGCAACAAATCTATTGACATGTTTTATATGGATGACATGCCTCCACATATAGTCTATGCCTACTTATTTACATGTACTTTTGTAACAAAGGCCTAAGCTATAGCTTTACAAGCATCATCAGTTAGCCACTAACCTCTGGCAATCAATTTTCTTAGAATTTAAAATAGTAAACAATTTTTGTAATAATACTTAGAGAATTGAAGTTAGTTTTTGTTCTCTCAATTCCCTCGTCAACAAGTAAAAATTAATAATTGCATCTCTTTATCTATTTTTCATCTTAATCAAACTCTCTTAGCAGTAAAATTAAGGATTATGCCTCTCCATTAACAAAAGAACTTTTCTCCTCACTTTATAGTTTCATGTAAAAGCTTTTTTATCTGTTCCAATTTTCCCATTCCTACAGCTTTTCACAAAACCTTTTGCTCACGTTAAAAAAAAAAAAAGAAGAGAAAGTTCTTTGTGTGTGCATATGCCATTGTCTTCCCGTTCTGGAGTTTTCAAAGAAGTTAAACTAACCATGCATGAAGCCAAAAATTTTAAACTCAACTTCTAGTTTTCTAGTTGTTAAATTGATTTTTTCTTGGTAGAATATTGTAAGAAAGTTTGTTCTTCATAAAAATGACTTGTTCAGTCGACTAACATTTGAATCCGTGGATATTATAGCTTCGTCATTGTAACTTTTTAGAGAGATAAATTTCTTGTACTATAAATAGATTTTGTTTATGCTTCTGTGCTTAATTATTAGAGTCATTTGGAGTTTAAATAACATTTTGACCTTCCAAGAACCAATGTTTTCTTTTAGAAAAAAATATTTTTTAAGAGTAATGTTCCGAGAGAATTTATTTCTTGCATTTCAAGCCCAAGTATTGGAAATCAAGAAACTACATTAATTAAGACATTCTTTTTTGAAATCAATTATTTTTTAATATTTTTGTGAAGCATGAAAGCGGTAACAAATGACTGTGACCTTTTCATAGTTACAAATGACTGCAGAGGTTGAAGACTTACTGCGAGGTTGAAGACTTAAGAAGGCGAGTAGAAATCTTGTGCGCTACAATATTTGCTGCTCTAGAAGTTCCAGATTAAAATTAAAACAATAGGTCATTAGGTCTTTCTTTTGAATGTTTGGCGATATATTTTATAAGGAAATTTTGTATAGGAATTAATACCTGATGAGGATCCAAATTTGACCCATCGATGCACAAATTTTAGACTTTGGACTAAATGCAAGCCAGTGCAAACCTAAGTTCGCCTCTACCCTAGATGTCGGATTCATTTCAGACCCAGCCCTCAAATAAAAATTGCATCTATACAACCTCTACCTTCGTTCATAGATCGATGAAAGAAGTCCAATATTTTTTATACTCAGGAGAAACAAATATGAGTATGTTCACGAAATAAAATAAGAACAAAATTGAGAAGGATGCTGTGTCGCATGCATCTGACATAAGTGAAGGTTTTATGGAAGCATTAGCTATATATTGCTTACTCCTTTAGTTCATGATCAGCTCCAGCACCCTGGTTTCAAGTATTACCACGTAAAACTAATGCAAATAATAATATATATGGCTCATGTCATGTCACGAACCATGCAATATAAATCATCCAATCCCAACAGGGAACAGCTAAAAAATGCATGGGCCCACACAAGTCAAAATGCTAAGTGGGCCCAGCAAACTGGCGCACCATCTGCAAGCCCACCAATATTTTTTTGGGGCCCACCGACTGCGCTTGATGTAAATGCTACTGAAGAAATCACAACCATCCAAATTTAACGTTTGTTTTATTGTTCGGTGGGATCATGTGTTCTAGGTGTGGTTACATGTATATATATAGATAGATATATATATATATATATTTTCCTTTTCAGGATAGTATCTCACACTATGGGTACATCAGGACCATCTATTTACTTTGATTTTCTTGTGGGCCCACACAAAAATAAAGCATCGGTCAAGCTGCAGCCGTCCATCTACTTTGATTTCCGGTTGGAAGCCTTGCCACGCTGACTAATTTGTCTCAAGTGGGGCCCACACAAGAATACATAATCATGTTCATCCCGAGGAAGCGCTGTTGGGCAGATCAGAACCGTCCAACTGCTTATTCTTCAGGTCAGACCTGCATCAAAAATAGGTGGGGGTCATATATAAGAGGTGGGGCCCCTACCCCCTCTCTTGCACGCGTGCTTGCACGTGCACTAAGTATACTTTTCTGCATCTCCTCCTCTCACTGTGATAATTTTTCACACACACACACACTACTCTCTCTCTCCTTTACAATTTTTTTTTTCTAATTTGCTTCATTTGAAAAATAATAGGATGCATCAGCCCTTCAAGCAGAGCCCAATTGACACAGTCTAGTTTGTCCAGTACCAACAAAGATATGAGTGCTGTGAACAAGAGGCTCCAAACTAGACTGTGTTTATTTTGGTAGGTTCATGTGCATTTCTCAAAGGTTGTTGCATCCTAATATTTTTCTCAAAATCACTATGTTAAGTGATAATAATGCACATTCATCTGCTGCAATTAGGCAAAATACCATACATGCATGCATATGTATCGCCTATTTGCATCAAATATTGTGCATATGGCTAATGCAATCATCCATCTGCAATGCATCGATTATTGTTTCATCGATCGCATGGTTGGACTCATAAGAGGATATATATATATATATATTCTAACTTAGTATTTCTATAGTTTCTTGTGTCGTAATTGCTATTTCTATTTTTTTCCCTCAAATTTATAGACGATTGAAGCTAATTCGAAGATTATAAACAATGATTAGAATTTGTATAGGAGTACTCGAAAGAGAGATTTATATGTGAATTTAATTTTGCTAGAGGATTTTGAAAATTTTCTTTTGCATTTACCAGTATTAATATCAAAACATGAACTAAGAAAACTTTTTGGTTGTTTAAAGCTGGATAAGTTTTTGAGAGGATTAAAGCTGAATAACTTACAAAAACATGTTATTCATTTGAAGCTTAATAGAAGGTTTGTGGCCGGCATGCAGTACTGCTTCATATATATGGTCAGTGCCCATGCGTAGGGCACCCATTGTGGTTAGAATAACCTGAGTACCCTTAAAACCATGAGCACACATTTTGAATTTTGACAGATTGGTGGGTCAAATAAGATGAGACCAGATTCCAATTCTACCTGCAGGAATGTGAGAATATATAAGGCTGGTTCTGCCAATTCCTGAGTTCAATCTGATATTACCCTTTGTTTCTTGGTATTATATTTTTTACTTACTAAAATATTTCAATACAACTGATTAGAAACAAGTTGGACCAGCCAGGCCACCTTTTTGGTTCATTGGCTGGTCCAGTTCAAGAAAAGTGGATTATATTGTGGCATATCATATATGAAGCAGAGGGCTGATACATGTTCATTAAAAGACATTTTATTATTATTATCGTATTGTTAGAAGGAGATTAAGAGTGTTAACATCACCCACCAGAACTCGCATCAGTCGTTTCCGGGATGTCGGTCACCAACCTATAACACAAAATAACCATCAGAAAGATAATTAGTAACTGCAGAAATATGTTGACATCATAAAGTTTATAAGGTTGCACATATCATAAATATGTACATAGTCATAGTTACAGGTATTTTTTTTTGCATATCAATACAATAAAGGTACTTGATTAGTACCTTACTGAAGTTCTGCAATGCAACCTCATCATATACCCATTTCCCACATTCATGAAAGATTAATAATATGATTAAGCTCCCATGAATGGCCCAATGGAGGGACATTCATTGGGTATAATTGTTACCAGTTCCCTAATGGCCTAAAATAATAACACCAATCACTTGGCCTTGCTTGGCTAGGACGTGCGCTTGCCAAAAAAAAAAAATCTTAAGATTGAAAAAAAAAAAAATGCCACACATGAATATTAGCAAGTGCAACTCAATAAATTATAGCAGTAGTAGTAGATATATACCAGCACGAAAATAATTTTTCAAGCTTCAAAACCAACTTGAATCTCTCTCTCTCTCTCTCTTTCTCCCTCTCTCTCTCTCTCTCTCTATATATATATATATATATATGTATGTATGTATGTATGTATGTATGTATGTATGTATGTA
>JAOXJJ010000615.1:133686-146077 GCA_025769935.1 Phoenix roebelenii
TCTCTCTCTCTCTCTATATATATATATATATATATGTATGTATGTATGTATGTATGTATGTATGTATGTATGTATGTATGTATGTATATATATGTATGTATACACATACACATACTTGCATGTATGTGCTTGCATGCGTGCATGTCTGCATGCATGTGTATATGTGTATATGCATGTGTCTGCATATACATATATGTGCATATGTGCATGTGTGCTTTTGAGCATATGCAGATTTTTTACATAGATGTGTGCTTTAGGTGCATGCTTGCACAATTCTTATGTTTGAATGCAGGAATGCATAACATTTAATGTAAATTTAGAGTAGTGTAAAAAAGCCCATGCCAACATGACAACCATGCTTTGGAAAATGCAACTTGGGTTAGACATCATTCAGGTTTTATTTTAATTCAGTCCAACCCTTTTGCACAACCAAAGTAGCTAACCTTATAGTAGTCTATCAAATACATTATGATGATCTTTTAAATTGACAACAGAAATCATTTAGGAAAAAAATGTGCTATTGAATTTTAAAGAGAGCCAGAGTGTAACATAATCAGAATATCTTACCTAATAGCATACAAAAATTGGTATAGTCTCTGACTGGTTGGTTCAGTGGAAGGAACATCCCTCTCATACTTGGGAGGGCTAGGTTCAAATCCTGCATGTTGTCTAGGTAAGGTGCCCTCTTAAACTTTGATAATAAAATGATTATAGATATTTTTATTACTGACAAGCACTTTTTCACCCCAGCTAATTTACATGAGTTCATAAATCATACCTCAACCAGTTCTTAACTAGAGCCATATCTTTCATGATAAGAGCAAATTTAGTTCATAAAAATAGAACTCCACAATCATAAGAGAATAACTAAGGAGAATAAAAATTCTATGGAATTAGTCAGAAATTGATTTTGTGCCCTAGTAACCTAAAAGATATTTCTTACTTAACTGAAGAATATTACACTTAAAATATCCACGACATCAGTAAAATTAGAAGAAACATATTATCATGCATATGACTGGTTGGTTGAATCATAGAGAAACACTTATACTCAGATAAACAAAAACACTAATTAAAATTTATTAACAATTTTGCAACTTGTTGGTTAAAGTGAGGTTTAAAAGGTTGGGTAAAAGAAATTTATCTTATTTTTCAAGGACTATGGTGAATAGATTTTTGTGGAATGACTATGGTAAATATTAAGACAAATTAAATAGTCTACAAGTATAATATTCTTCTACACTAAGACTATACCTCCTCATTAACAGATCAAGAGACACACAAACACCCATAACTTTTCGCTTGTACATATATAAAGATTTCTTCTCTTATTCATCCATCTTAGACTTAGTAGTCCAATCAGCATCATATTATAACTTTGCTCCCAAAAAAGAGTGTAGGGAACTATAAGTATCATCAGAAATTAAGAAAATGAATTAATTTGATAAAAGAATGAAGCTACTCTCTTATCATTTTTATTTTATATGCACGAAACAAGCATATAAAAATGTGTATGTGTCTATACACACACATGACATTGATGCTTCTCAAGATAAATTGAGAAGTATAGGTCGATCTTTTAACTGTCTAAAGTGCCAAGTAAGTTATTTCCTCCAAAAAGATAATATGATGCTTACAAGGATGATCATAAGAAAGTGGGAAAATAAAGTTCTTCTGCAGATTATATTAAAAAACCATGTGCTTTCTTGAATCTTATAGATAAATCACTAAAATTAAACTTTAATGAATTGCTCATGATATTTCAACCATGTAGAGTGACAAGATTGGTGTGATCTAGCTTGCACTCGCAAAAAGGTAATCATCAAGTTCTGAATGAAACCAAACATAATATTTGTGGAGACCAGGCGATGTCTTCAAATAATAACCATGTTTCTATCATGCAGAGTTTAGCCTTACGTGTATGTACTTACAATTTATGTAACTTGATATAGTATTGCTTCTTGATGCTATCGGTCTTTATATTAATAGTTAGACCAATATCTTACACAACACTTTGCTGGTCCTTTTGGCCTATGCTCTTTAGTTTAGCCTCTGACTTTGATTTAATCCTTTTTTTGAACCAAAAGGTTTTCTTCTTAAATATTACAACTAAATATTTCACAGATAAGCCTTTCTTTTTTTCTTATAAAAATTACAACACATTAATATTTTCCAGGAGAAACTTGACCTCTTAGAGTTCAGTTTTAAAAATAAAATTTAAATAAATCCTGGCCACCTGAGATCAAGATAGATTAGTATTCTTTTTATCAATGAAAAGATGTCTTTAAAATAAAATTGAAAAGATAGAATCTACAAATGACCATCAGAATAAGATGTAAAAGTTTAAGCTCACCAGTGCAAGTACTCTCGATGGGTTGGATTGCTTGGGCTTGGTGCATCAGGGTCCACCATCACCTTATATAATTGTAATCAAATTGTGTGCCATCAATAATTTAAAGAAGACCACAAGAACCATTTATATAAAATTTAGAGCTGAGATTCCTAAAGATTATGCATTTTACAGAAAGTCCATGAACCAAATCTTCGTTATATATTTAAGCCATAAAGATATTTCTATGCATTAACATCTTTTTTTTTTTTTCAAACATTCAACTCCAATGGCACAGATAATAAGTTATGTCATTTAGGCTACGTACACATTAAATTTAATGGCTGGAATTCATAGAGAAGTCTCTCTCATAACACAATTTCAAGTCTGTGATCTTACCAACCCAACGCAGTGGATGGTTTTATGTCCTTTTGTTTTCATAATTTTTCCTCCTAAATATTTTGCATTATATGAGATTTTAAATGGAAGTACCGAATATAAATATTTGTAGATGATGCATATTAGAAAAAAATCAAAATGATTCATAACCTAAGATAGAACTCTTAAAAATTAGATGAATCCCCCAGATGGTATGGTAGTGGCCTATGATTGCCAAGGATGATTGTAAAATGCTTATCCTGTATTCTATACTACGTTTCTCCATGTATATGACAAAACAAATATTCATAAATCATATATTAAAGTAATACAGTTAAAATAATCTGCAGCTGATGAAGAGTTCTTGAAAAATATATGAACTCAATAGCCCTTAATTAGGATTCTACAAATATCTGTAGAAGGAGATTATGAAGTATTTATCAAGCAACAAGTTTCTTGTACAAAAAAGCTGCTTCTTCTTCTTCTTTTAAGTTTTTTACATGTATACCCTCCTAAATATATAAAATTGCATAAATTATCTCGTGAAATTTCTATTTACATATATATCCTCTTTTTTTCGCATACGTACCGATACCATCTAACATCATTATAAAATAAATGGTTTAAAACTAAAATAACTGAAATACCCTTATGGGTAGATATGCAAAAAAAAAGTTATAAGGGTATATATGCAAATAGCAACTTTATGAGGATATTCATATAATTTTTTATACTTAGAAGGATATATACTCAAAAAATTAATTAAAAAAAGATTAAAAATTGCCTGGAACTTGCTAAGTCTTTTATGATTCAGTTAGATCGACAAGTAAAAAAAAATTGAGCCACACTGTCAATTTTCTTTTTTAAGATCATAACTCAGTCAAGTTGGAATATTATGTGACCATTTTGGTAATCCTATTCTTCATTTGGTTTTGATAGAATTATCATTATTGAATCTATGACATCTATATATTCTTCATTATTTTTAAAAGATAAAAGCATATCAATTTAAATTAATTATAGATGCTTAGATTAGTAAAATATTTTTTAATAATTCGTAAATGTTGAGTTGTTGCTTGTTTTTTAGGCGAGAATTTTATATAAGCAACATGATCCATTTTATAAAAGTTGATATTAACATGAGATCATGTGACAAGATAATATTAATATTTTTTGCCACTTTTTTATTAAGAACAACTGAATTACCTTTACTAATTTTTGATCATTTTTTATTAATTTTTTTTAAGTGTATATACTCCTAAATATGCGTAATTGCATGAATATCCTTGCAAAGTTACTTTTTACATGTATCCTTATAAAGTTTCCTTTTTGCGTGTCTACCTACAAGGATATTTCAATCATTTCAAATTTAAATCTTTTATTTTTTTAACGGTGTTAGATGGTATGAGTAGATATATAAAAAAGAAAGAAAAAAGAGGGGTATATATACAAAATAAGTATTTTATGAGAGTATATGTAAATAATAATTTTATGAAGGTTTTCATATAATTTTGTATATTTTGGAGGCTATACAAGCAAAAAAACTCTTTTTTTTCTGAAAACATGACTGAGAATATATTTGATCTTCTTCAGCAAAGTTGAAAAGTAAGTTGAAAGTTGATTTAAAACTTGTTAGATCCGTAGAAAACAGATATAAACTGCTCTCTAAATAGTTTTCCCAGTGCTTTCCCATGTTTTTCCGTTTTCCTTTTGTTGCTTTGATAGCTTTTCTAACCTCATTTAATTCTGATTTCCCACGTACGCATAATTTGCCAGCTCACCTAAAGAATTCCAAAGCATATGAAGTATCTAGGAATAAAACATATTGGAAATTTTCTTGCATTCTTGTACCAAGTTGGCTATACCAACCATATGGGAGAGTTTCAGTTCGCCAGGCATAAGACTAGTGGCTCGTTGAGAGGCCAGGGATCAATATTATAGTGATGATGCTGGGCACCCACGCCTAGAAAAATTGATTCCCGGGTTTGAGTGCCATTTTATACTTAGTTGTTGAACTTCTTTAACAATTAGCCCCACTAAGACACAGTTATACTTCACTTTTATACACAATTGTGCTTGCTTACTTACTCTCCTGTTTTTAGTCAAACTTTATTAGTCACTAAAAACTTAATTGCCATCAAAACTTAGGGCTGGGAATAAAATTCCTGGTTAGTATAGGTCCTCAACATTAAATTGGTAAGAAAAATAAGGGGTATGAGGACCCGTGCGGGCGTATGTTTAGTTGCAAATCGTTTATTCGCTGAGGTGATCTAGAGTTCTTATACAAAACTAAGAAACCCAAAAAATATTTTCTGGCTAGCCATTTTGGATGAGCTGCTGAGTTGTTATAGATAGTATTAGAGCAAACTCGGCCCATAGCCTGTATGGACTAGGGGACATTGCAACACGAGTTCATGGAGGTAATCACGGGCTGATCGTGGTATGCTTATATTAGATTTGAATAGATTTAAATTCTTAGCCTGACGTGGATTTTAGGGCTTGAATACGGAGAGTATGCGACGACCTGTGCCAGTTTAAGCTGCAAACTAGTTATCCAAGATATCTGAGTTGAAATATATGGAAGATGACTGAGTCTCACCATCTCTCTCCCTCTCTCTCCTCTCTCTCTCTCTAATAGCCATATAAACCTCAGTGAAATATCGATGTGAAGAGTAGGTTTAAGTTATTTGTCACCAACAATTAATTCCTTCCAGGAAAACTACTTTTACCCCCTGTAAGCAATTACCAACTTGAACAGCTTGAGTTAGCATTTCCTCTCCTTTGCTGAGATCTGCGATTCTATCCAAGTTGGCTTCAAGTTATGTATAGGCCATATGTCAGGCTTTATAATTAGCTATAAGGGCCTAGCAGGGCTGCACTAGTGGAAGAGATAACCCACTGAAATCTAACAAAGTTGAACTACCATGATAATTACTTACAAGGGTGTAGAGCCTCCTTTGGTCATGCCCTCCAATCTCGACCTGTGGCGCACCCGCCACCGCCGATGGCCTCAGCCCCGTCCCATTAGTGAGTTCCTTACCATTGTACACCACTCTCATGCTAGCGGACCTCACAAAATGATCCAGGACATCACCAATGATTTGTCCTAAGATCAAAGGGTCCCTCCCTCGTATCATTGCCTATGAAGCTTAGAACAACAAGTACTGAACTTCTCAAAGAAGACAAAAGATTAGCAGTTCAAATGGACCTTGGTGGGAATAGAGGCAGAAGAGCTTGTCTCTATATATAGTAGAAGACCAATGTGCAAGGCATCCACTTTATGTAAGCGGCATGTTGTTGTCGTTGTTGCAATACCTCCCAAGGCTTGGAATCTGTTTATCTTTTTCTCCTCTCTCTCTCTCTCTCTCTCTCTCTCTCTCTCTCTACGGGCTTATCAACGTTGGCTTGGAGATATGAGGTGAGCCTCCCCACTTTCAGCCTCCTCATGGGCAAATGCGAGGGAGTTCTGGCTGTGAATAATATATTCACAACTAGAGAAAGGCTAGGTATTTAAGTCCTCTTATATATTCCCAAGATCTAGCTAGAGAAAGGCTTTGAAAGTGATACGTTTTTATTTGCTACTAATCTATAACAAACAAAACATGGCTTCCGGCCCGTCCGGGCCTTCCCCGAATGGCGCCATGCCCATGCTCAGCCCCACTGGCGCTTCAGCGAATCGTGGCCTCGTGACCCATCGAGAGGTCGCATTCCGGTCAGGCTGGTGAGCACTCAGCCGGACAAAGATTCTGAGCCAAGGCAAGCAGCCATTGCTATCACTAGCAATGTTCTTTTTCTCCTAGTGTACTTTTACCTCAGCACTTCAGGGCATCCGGTGCCTCACTTTCACTTTAGTTTGGGTGAGTTTTTGTGGATTGTTCCACCCCGGAGTCCCTTCTTTCTGGCTCCTCTCCGCCTGCATGGTTGTCTGTGAGCCACTTGCTCGACGATCGATGGATTTGTTTGATCAATGAGTGCTCCTCTTTCTGGTATGACTCTCGACGAGGTCGGACACGCGTCCGACACGCATTGCAGCGTCGGCCACAGGCTGCAACTTGTGTGTGACTGCTCACGAATGCAGAGAAAAGTCTATGCTCCTTGAAGGTGATTAATGAGGTCTGATGCTCATTGGACCATTTAGCATGGCCGCTCAACACATGCATGCGAAGATGTATGAGATGAATAGCCACAGTCATGTCGCATGGTCTGAGCGCAATATATCTCTCCATGCATCGAATGTATCTCACACATTCGCAATATTTAAGATGTGGCTAGTTGTTTGTCACTTGAGCATCAAATTCACATCTTGAGAGTCTCATGAGGCCAACAATATTGCATAAAACGATCGAACAGTACTCCAAAACATATCCCAATCTATCTGTGTCGCATCCAATTAAGCTGAGAAGGTGATTCGAGAAGTCTGAAAAATGTGGACATATTATTGTTTACTAGATATTGTAGGAAATTTTTGAAAGCAGATAGAGAAGTTTTTGCAATATTGGTATGTTCTCTTTGTTTTGTTGGAAGTAGAAGATGAATGTAATCAGAACATATATGTGACTCTTGAATGAAAAATTGTATGTGAATATCTATGATGCTCAGTGGACCATCCAACATTATATGAGCAAACATTTTGATCAATCACATTTCTCATATGTCTTTATACGTGATGCATGGTTGTGCTGCATCAGATCATAGAATTCACGGATTCTAGAGTGTCATGTGGTTGGCACTGTAAAAATATTGCGACATGTGTTCCATCACAGCTCAGTGAAGTACTTGTAGAACACCTAAAGTTCTTCTACACGTGCAAAGACTATTGTTGAGGAAGATATAATATGGGATGTAGAAGTAAACAATTTTTTTTGTGACAATATATCATTTTTACTGTGTGGAATGTTTAGTCCCACATTGGTTATTCGTCGAGAAGATTTTGAGTACTTATATATGACTAAGAAACTAGAAAAGATATTTTCCAGCTAATCATTTTGGATGAGGTGCTGAGTTGTGATAATTTTTGATACTACACATGCATATATCACGTCGTTTAACATTTAATGTGTGGCAGTTACAAGTGAATTGTGAGTTCGACGAAGACACAATGTAAGAGTGTGATATGTCATCCTTATAAAATTATGAAAAGACTTTAGATATATTTGCATCTATCTACATTGCATCAAATCTCCAAAGGTGTTTTGAGAATATTTGTTGTACAGATTGACACCTGCTAAATTAAAAATAGTACAATGTGAGAAGTAGACAAAATCTTTATGATGCTATGTCATTACTGCTATGTGGGATGTATGAGTATAATTTTCGGTGTCCACTTAATTTTGCTAGCTATAGGTGCTTTTCTTCTAATATTAAGGCTCTTTATTTTGGCGGCATAAAATTATAATGCATTTTGGCTTTGCGAACAAAATCCCCTGCCATGTTGTACTGGAGCCTTTCTTGCCCCCAGTTAATAATCCTCATCGAAATATGCATGCATTGCTGCCTTCTAGATTTTTCATCTATGCATAACTTGACTGCTACTTGTAAAATTATTTTTTTGCTTAAGACTAAAAAAAATATTGATCAAATGTACATTTAAAACTTTATTTCTGAGGCCATGCAAGGGTGTCAATCAATCTTATTACAGAGTAACCTAATTATTCTAAATCTAATGCTCTACTAGACGAGGAACAGAATAGAGGACTGATGTAGTTAATAGAAGAGGCAGTGATGCAATTGTAGGGAAGTTATTATGCCATGGCATTGGCATGTCTATGTCTTCTTTTCTTGGACAAAACACCCTTAATGTTAAGGACAGATTTGTCATACTCTAGAATAATACTGTGAAGTATATGAGGCTTACCAATCTTTGTCCATTTCTTAACTACAAAGAAGCATTAGTTCCTTCTTTTTCTGACTGCCACTTTGTAAAGTGAAGGTTCCCTCAAAAAGGTTACCTAGGCCATATTGGCCTCCAATACCAATCCCCCAAAGAGTGGCGTTTATGTGCTTTTAAGTCATAGTCTTAAAGAAAAAAGAGGGAGAGGTGAGGGGCAGTTGTTTTCAACCTCCCATAAAGTAAAATCTATAAGTGTCAATATTATTGTTTTGGGTTTTCAACTGAAGATTCCTTTCAAGATACAAATATCCAATTTCATATATATGCAATGTCCAAAAAGCTTCACTGGATGATAGAGTTGTCAAAGAATAATAGTGCTGAATGCAAATGGCTCTTTGTGAGCTATACCATTAAATATATGTAGAGCAGAACAAAGCTAAAGAACTCATCCCCGTGGATGAACTCCGATGAAGGTTATAACAGAACTGTGCCGAGTCAAGCAAGTCCACCCAATTCTTCTGATGTTGGAGCAAATGATCTATGAGCTTGTGTTTTTTGGCTGTTCAAAGATGGGCAAGGACCACCAAGGCCACCAAGTATCTCAAAGGATGAATGACCATAGGCCTTCATGTGGCTAGCAATGAGCCACTTAGATAAACTGATAAAAAAAATTCTAAGAGAATCTATCAACCCACCTCTTCAATCTTGTAAGAATAAAGTTGCGCATAAGATTGGCATCTCCCATAGGATATGAACAAAGAGGACAAGAGTCATCGAATTCCAAGCTCACAATACCAACCACTCATATAAAGACACTGAAATTTTAGAGCATTGGAGTTAAGTTGCTGCATGGATTCTTGCCGACAGAATGTCGTGGTTTAGATGAGGTAGCAAGTAGGATTTGATCTACAACTTTAATGTGGATAACATTTTGAGGCCAGGGATTGTCAACGGGGTGTAGGTGAATTAGACCAAGGTAGTCATTCAAGATAGGAATGAGGGAACCATAGGTATACTTGACAAGAAAATTGATAAGGCTTACATAATAGGCCAGGTTACAGACTTACAGTACCCACTTTGTTTCCCATGCTGCTTCTTTTTCTTCTACTTTTTTTTTTGCTAAAAAAAAGGGGAAGGAGGGAGGAAGGGAAAAACCCACCCCCGCGTAGCAGTCCCCACTGAGCCCCCATCCTGCCAGGAGAATGTTCGATGCGGGCAGAAATGGCCGTATGTTGGGCACCCCGACCGGCTTTACTCATACCCTCCCCACCTGTGGACCCGGCTCAGTTACCCCTCTGGGCTCCGACACTAATACCACGTGTGAGTACGTCACACCTGGCACCACCAAGTCCACCAACGGAGTGATACGCCCTTTCAGACCCTGTGTCCGAGCAAGGAGCATCCGGTCTCCACAATTTAATCGACGTCCGTGCGTTTCAAACTCGGAACCACTTGGTTGGAAGTAAGACCACGCTCCCACTGGCCTACCACCTTAGTGGTTCTTTTTTCTTTTCTTTTTCTTCTACTTGGGAGTTGGGAATTGGGACAGCCAAATCTATGTTGATTTAGAGAGGATTTTAATGAAAAAAAATAGCTAGAGGATATACACTTAGGTATATGGAAATATCTATGGATGAAGAAAGATATAATAAAAAGTTAATAGAGGGTTATGATAAGGCATGATGGACTCTGCATGCTCGTAGGATTGACAACTGATGTCGGTTGACTTAAAATGCAAGGGTTGGACTTTAAAGAGGAAAAGAGGGAAGCTTTTGTGACCCTCCGCAGCATACTTTATAAAAGTGACTTTGACCTCAAACTTTGTGACCCTTCATGATGCTCATCCACTAACTTTACACATTTTTGATGTGCAAGTAATTAACTTATATTTTGAAGTAGGATGTATGAATAAAAATTCAAAGCGTGTATATATATATATATATATATATAGTATTAGGAAACCAAAAGAAAAGAAAAATAATGCCATCTCTTTTATTATAATTCTTTTGTCATTCTTCGAGCTTTTCTTTTTTCTGTTGATAAAAGAGATCCATAAGGCAAAAACTATGTAAGTTGGGCTAGTCGTTTGTCTCGAACACCTGCAAACTCTCAAATCTTAATGAAAGTGGGATTTGAACTACTGGAGAGATTTTACCAACAGGAAAGCGGGTTGACACTAGAGTTGATCACGGGCCTTCTGGCCCGCCCAGCTCGAACCGAAATTTTTCGGACTTGGGCATTAAAAAAAGGCCCATAGGTCGGGCCTAGACAGAAAAAGCGGCCCGACCAAAAAAATCGGGCCGGGCCTGGTCGGGCAATTCTAGCCCATTTCCAGATTCCAAACAAAGAAAAAATCGGGCATGTCGGGTCGGGCCTATCGGGTTAGGCCGGGCTAGACGGGCATAGAACCATATTTATAAAGTCAGGTCGGGCCTGGACAAAAATTTAAGCCCGACAGTCGGGCCGGACCGGACTTGGGCAAGACCATCGGGCCTAATTTCTGCTGTAGATCCCGGCCCGGTCTGGATTTTGATCAGCTCTAGTTGACACCTTCTTTGTTAAAATCAACCTGCTACAAAATCTTATAATCAAGATACATATATATACATGCATGCATGCATGCATACATACATGTACATATACATACATACATACATACATACTACACATACGTACATGTATGTATATATGTATATGTATATTTGTATATATATGTGTGTATGCGCGCGCTCGCTCGCGTGTGTGTATGTGTATGTATGTATGTATATATGTGCTTGTGTATATATATATGTATGTATGTATGTATGTGTGTATGTATGTATATGTATATGTATATATAATCATATAACCATACCAGATCATGCATAAATTATGCTGAACAATATAAAAATAACATCATACAACATCAAAATATGTGTAAATTATAACCATACTAGAACTTAGAAAACATGCATGGTGAGAATGCAACATCAAATTACATGCACCACACACCGGCTTGAAAGTAATACCTCCCTTTTGGAGTTAAGGATGCCAACTATTAGACTATTGCACTACAAAAAAAGTGATCTTTCCCGACGCTTTTTATGATCTTTACCGACGCTTATATGCGTCGGTAAAGACCCGTCCGACGCTACGCAAAGCGTCGTCGAAGCGTCGGCGATACCTGAGTGGGAAAAGTTTTTTCCGACGCTTGGTAAAAGCATCGTAAAAAGTCTATTTTTAGCGACGCTTTTTGGCGACGCTTAAAAGCGTCGCTAAAAGCCTTTATTTTTTTTTAAAAAAATATTTTCCATCGGAAACCCTAATGTCCCCGATGGTGACCAGGAGAAGCTTCAGGGTCGGCCGCCAGAGCTCCGATGTCCAGGGAGCGCCTTCATGGCAACCTGGGCTGCCGTGGCGTTTTCAGCGTTTTTCTCCTCGATGAAGCTGATCGTTGAGTTGATCAGAAGCAGGGTAATAATCCTCACGAAATTCTGCCAGTCTAGGGGCTTCCCCTGTTGATTAGAATCAAGAACCCATATGGGTTCGTCACTGAAGAAAAAAAAACTAAAAAAGAAGAAGAAATGCACTAGAGATTCCAGGTCTCACCCCTCCGTTCGCGAGGGCGATGGCCATGATGGCCGCCGCCTCCATCACCCACGCCGTTCTTTCCCTCCGTTCAGAAACTTGCTCTCCTGCAACCACAAACAAATTCCAAAAAAAAAAAAACAACAGCTAGATTAAAAAACAAAAAGCACATACAAGAGGTGGCGAGGGAAAGAACACATCCCCCTCCCACGTGCATCTCAGATTATCAAACACCTCCTCCAAGGATATGTTCTCGTCGAACCACATCCCGCCCGCCGCCACCGCCG
>JAOXJJ010000615.1:172467-182823 GCA_025769935.1 Phoenix roebelenii
TCTTATTTTTCAAAAGTTCATAAGGAGTTTTCTTTAAAATTGACCTAATAGTAACTCTATTAAGAACATGACAAGCTATATTTATGGCTTCACTGTTTTTGGTCTTCATTGCTACTAGACAGTTCATGTTTTTCATGAGTATTTGATCTAAGTCAACTAAATATATATTTCCATGTCCATGTCCAGTAAATATTATACCACTGTCATTACTACTAGAAACTAAGCATAATGATGATTCAAAAGTTACAACATATTCTTTATCACAGAATTGACTATTGCTTAGCAAATTATGTTTCAATCCATCAATCAATAAAACATTTTCAATAAAAGTAGTTGGTGAAATCCGAATGTTACCAATACCGATGATTTTGTTTTTTCCATTATCACCAAAGGTAACCATTCCTCCATCTTTCTTTTTTAAGGAACATGAATTGGGATTCATCCCCTGTCTTGTATCTAGAGCACCCACTATCCAAGTACCATTTTCTGTTTGATGCTTGGGATGCTAGACACACCTGCAAAATATAAATTCAATTCTATATCTTTGGTACCCAAGCTTTCTTTGGTCCTTGAATGTTAGCAATGATGGTTTCCTTTGGAACCCATATTATTTTAATTGAAACATTGTTCATATGATTCTGACTTATAGGATTGTAAGTGGCATATCTCTGTTTCAGTTTGTCCAATTTGAATGGTACAGATTTCGGTTTAACATAAGCGGGTTTCACAAAAATATTTTTCAATGATTTCTGTTTCTTCCAATGATTATATCCTAAACCAACTTTATCATAAACAGCTTTCTGACTTTTTAGAATTAAATTCAATTTCTCAGAGCTTAGGGTAAATTTATCAACTATAAGTTTCAGTTTTTTAACTTCATTAGCTAACTTCTGATTTTCTTCATGTAGTTTCTTCTTGTTATCCAGAAGCAGCACATTTTCTTTTTCTAAAGATTGGTTCTTAGTCTTCAGTTCCTTATTCTTTAAGCTAAGCTTTTTATATTCAATCATAAGCTCAAAAAAGCATCTTGAAGCTCATCGAAAGTTAAATCGTAATCAATATTCAGATATACCTCATTTTCGTGTCCCATTAGACACAGATTTGCAGCTTCCTGTTGCTGTTCTTCTTCTCCAGAGCTGGATTCATCACTGTCACTCCAAGTAGCTATCATAGCTTTCTTCTTTAACCTCTTCGGAGCCTTCTTTAATAGAGGACACTCTGTTCGAAAGTGTCCAGGCTTTTTGCATTCATAACAAACATATTGCTCCTTATTTTCTTTGCTTTGCTCCCCCTTGATCACAAGCCTTTTCTTAAAGTTTTCTCTATTTCTTCTAAAGAATTTTTTGAACTTTCTTGTAATCAGGGCCTTTTCTTCATTGTCATTAGGTTCAGAATCCTCACTTTCATCCTCATGCAGAGTAGATTTAAGAGTGATGGTTCTGCGCTTCTTAGGTTCATCCTCCTCAAGATTTTGTTTCATTGAGAGCTCATAAGTCATTAAGGAACCTAGCAGTTCTTCCAGTGGGAGAGAGTCGAGATCTTTGGCTTCTTGAATAGCAGTGAACTTTGCTTCCCATGCTCTAGGAAGAAACCTAAGAATTTTTCGAACAAGATTACTATTAGAGTAAGATCTACCAAGGCTTTTCAGGCCGTTTATAATATCTGTGAATCTAGTAAACATTTCGGTTATAAATTCATTGTTTTCCATTCTAAATAATTCATACTTATGCACTAGCATACTGATTTTAGATTCTTTGACCTGGTTAGTGCCTTCATGTGTAACTTCTAGCCTATCCCAGATTTCTTTAGCAGTCATGCAAATAGATATACGATTAAACTCATTTGCATCTAAAGAACAGTAAAGAATATTCATGGCTTTTGCATTCAGCTGAGCCATTCTTTTATCATGGTCATCCCATTCAATCTCAGGTTTGAATAAGGTGATGCCATCAACAATTTTAGTTGGTGTGTGAGGTCCATTAATAATAACAGTCCATAAGTCATAGTCAAGTGCTTGAATAAAAATTCTCATACGATTTTTCCAATAAGTAAAATTTGTGCCATTGAAAAGAGGTGGTCTAGTCTTAGATTGCCCTTTGACAACAGAGGATCCCATAGTGGCTGCCATGACTTTTAACTCTTGATTGTTAGATCAAAAAGTTTCTAGAGTACCAGGCTCTGATACCACTTGTTGCCCAGAGGTGCAGCCCAAGAGGGGGGGGGGGGTGAATTGGGTCTCTTAAAAAATTATTAACGTTGAAACGTATGGAGAGTATGAGTTACTAATATCTTATAGATTCAGCAGTGGAAAAGAGATTGCACAAATATGATAGTAAATAAAAGTTAGGAATGCAGTAAGGAATATACAGGGGAAAGAAAGAGAAGAACCGCAATCACAAACACCAAGGTTTATAATGGTTCGGTGCACTCCCAGCACCTACGTCCACTCCTCAAGCCTAGCTTGAGATTTTCACTATAACCCAGCAGATTACAGCTTGATTGTTTTTCGAGCTCACAATCAAAAACCCAGTTGGTTTTTTCAGAAAACCAACTGAAAACCTTTTGTTTTCCGGGATCACAAACAACCTAGTTGGTTTCCAGACAAACCAACCAGAAACTTTACACTGTTTGTTTTCCCGGGCTCACAAACAACCCAGTTGGTTTTCAGATGAACCAACCAAAAACTTTGCACCGTTTGTTTTCTCGGGCTCACAAACAACCCAGTTGATTTTCAGATGAACCAACCAAAACTATCACCCTTGTTGAATACACCTGATTCAGCAACTTCCAATCAAGGCTTGGAAGAGCCTTTATAAGTTTCAAATCAATGAAACTATTACAGCAATAATTAATCCAACTAAAAGAATGTTATAACTCGAAAACGTAAAGCTTCAGAGCATATAAAAAATAAATCAATGAAAGCAAAAAGCTGAAGCCGATGAAGTAGTTTGCTATGGAAGGATGTTCCAATGTCTAACCAGCAGCTCTTCACGATGCAGTGAGAAACTTCGACTGATCTCCTCACAAGAGAAAGTTTCTGATTACAGTGCTGGGGAGGAAGTTGAACTGTTAAGCTTTTCTTCTCTTTTTCTCAGTGGAAACTTTTTGTTTTCAATAGAATCTTTTTTCTTTCCTTGTTGTTTCCATTCTGAGGTTCCCTCGTATTTATAGACAATTCTTCGGCGAGATTTGAATTTCTTTCTTTCCGTTCTGATGAGAATCTTTTTCTATTACAGAAGAAGACAAAACTCGTTCACAGCTTTCCGTTGTGGTCCCAGCAGTACAAGGGTCGACTCATGTTCAATCTGGATCGGCACTTCAAATCGTGGAGAGAGCTTTTGCTGTGTCATCTTCAAAGGGTCGACTCTTAATTCTTAAGGGTCGACTCATCTTCATCAGGAGTCGCCTCTTTAAACACAAAGGTCGACTCATGCTTAAGTTTTTTGGCCAGCGCTGAGACTGAGCAGGGGTCGACTCTTCAAACGCAAGGGTCGACTCTTCAATTTTGGAGGTCGACTCAATTTGAATAAGGATCGATTCTTTAAGCTTTTCTCAGACGATAAAAACTTTCTATTTACTACACAAAGGTTGACTCATGTTTTGCGGGGGTCGACTCTTTGACTGTGTTTCCTGAATAAAACTTATCAGAATCAACTTAAACTTGTCCTTTTTACTTAGAAGTTGACTCAAGTCTTTCAAACAGAAAACTTTTGACTTCTTCTCTGATCTCCATGGACTAGATTAAGATCAATTCTTTTTAGAACATGTCCAATGAGATATTTGCGAAGAACTTAAGATTTTGTAGTGCTTCAATTCTTCTGATTTTTCTTGACTTATAAAACTTCACAATTAAGCCAATGTCATTAGTACATAACATGATCTCAAGTGTTTTGTAATCATCAAAATTCATCCTTTAGGTTTGACAATAAATAAAGCTCAAAAGAGGAAATCCAAAAAATAGCCCACCTATGCCTTATGGCCCATGAAGATGAGGTGTGTCTAGCAGCCCATAGAGCAAACAGTAAATGGTACTTGGATAGTGGGTACTCTAGACACATAACAAGGGATGAATCTCAATTCATTTTTCATAAAAAAAAAGGAGGGATGGTCACCTTTGGAGATAACGGCAAAGGAAAGATCATTAGAGTTGGTAAAATTTGTATCACTCCCTCTTCATTTATAGAAAATATTTTGCTGGTAAATGGACTTAAGCATAATCTTTTAAGTATTAGTCAATTATGCGACAAAGATTTTAAAGTTACTTTTGAATCATCTATATGCTTTGTGTCTAGTCCCAATGATAATGGTATCAAGTTTACATGGCATAGGCTTGGTAATGTATACTTGGTCTATCTTGACCATCGATTTATGAAGAATATGCAATGTTTGCTTGCTATAAATGCCAAAACTAGTGACACTAGTTGATTGTGGCATCGTAGATTAGCATATGCTGGCATTGACGTAATTTCAAGACTAGCTGTCATGCCCTAAATTTGGAACATGATTGGTCACGCCCCGGATCCAAAGCATGACATGAACGTGCACACGACAACATAAAGCCAACATTACATTTAGCCTTCAATTTCATCTCAAATATAATAGAATAAATAGGAATCCAATTTTATTATCCATTAAATGCAACCAATACTGGCTCAGAGCTTCTAAATTCAAACATAAATACCATACTATAATCCTCAATATTTGGAAAACCATTTACCCCAAATTGTATAGTCAATTTAAAATATTAAAATTCTTCTACAAAATTGCCATGCTTGCTAGCACGAAGTCCAAGCTTGGACCAACCTTCGTCCCACCGATCCTATTTGCTTGGAAAGGGAAAAAGAAAATAGAGGTATATGAGTGACACATGTCAGTAAGTAAACCTTCTACTATCTTACCAGATCAAGCATAAGTTTTTGCTTGTCAGCACATCCTTTAAAGAAAATATAAGATATTATAAAACAAAGTATTTCATAGAACAATATGTAAAAATAAGTCATAAATCCAATCAAATATGCATAAATTATTCATAAAACATGGTTTCTGGTGTGTAGCATAAATAAAATCAAAATTTATTCATCATTGATCGAATTACTACTTTCAGACTAAATGTTAAGGTTACTATTATGCCCGTGACAAGGCCATAATCGACAAATACTAACTATTATTATCCATTGATATGGTCGTATGCCAACTAATGTCGATCCACCCCTCTTTCGAGGACCATACATAGCTATCTGAGAGCTTTTCTGTCATAGTCATTAAGATTATTTTTTTAAGTCATATGTCTTGAATTATACATGAATAAAATATTATATGGCTTTATAGAGTTTCTAGCCCATAAATAAGCATTTAATAGTAGAATAATCATGAAATTATTCTTTTCATAACAAAAATATAATTTCATAAATATAGAGTTCATAGCTCACAAATGGCATCAAGTTTACATGGCATAGGCTTGGTAATGTATACTTGGTCTATCTTGACCATCTATTTATGAAGAATATGCAATGTTTGCTTGCTATAAATGCCAAAAATTAGTGACACTAGTTGATTGTGGCATCGTAGATTAGCACATGCTGGTATTGACGTAATTTCAAGACTAGCTGTCATGCCCTAAATTTGGAACATGATTTGTCACGCCCCAGATCCAAAGCATGACATGAACGTGCACACGACAACATGAAGCCAACATTACATTTAGCCTTCAATTTCATCTCATATATAATAGAATAAATAGAAATCCAATTTTACTATCCATTAAATGCAACCAATACTGGCTCAGAGCTTCTAAATTCAAATATAAATACCATACTATATAATCCTCAATATTTGGAAAACCATTGACTCCAAATTTTATAGTCAATTTAAAATATTAAAATTCTTCTACAAAATTGCCATGCTTGCTAGCACGAAGTCCAAGCTTGGACCAACCTTCGTCCCACCGATCCTATTTGCTTGGAAAGGGAAAAAGAAAATAGAGGTATATGAGTGACACATGTCAGTAAGTAAACCTTCTACTATCTTACCAGATCAAGCATAAGTTTTTGCTTGTCAGCACATCCTTTAAAGAAAATATAAGATATTATAAAACAAAGTATTTCATAGAACAATATGTAAAAATAAGTCATAAATCCAATCAAATATGCATAAATTATTCATAAAATATTGTTTCTGGTGTATAGCATAAATAAAATCAAAATTTATTCATCATTGATCAAATTACTACTTTCAGACTAAATGTTAAGGTCACTATTATGCTCGTGATAGGGCCGTAATAAACAAATACTAATTACTATTATCTGTTGATATGGTCGTATGCCAACTATTATTACCTACTAGTAGGATCGTATGCTAACTACTATTATCCGCTGAGAAGGTCGTATAAAACTGAATGTCGATCTACCCCCCTTTTGGGGACCATACATAGCTATCTGAGAGCTTTTCTGTCATAGTTATTAAGATAATTTTTCTTAAGTCATATGTCTTGAAATTATATATGAATAAAATATTATATGGCTTTACAGAGTTTCAAGCCCATAAATAAGCATTTAATAGTACAATAATCATGAAATTATTCTTTTCATAACAAAAATACAATTTCATAAATATAGAGTTCATAGCTCCCAAATGTGCTTAACGGTAAAACAATCATGGATCCTTTACTTCGCAATAAATCATGAGTTTCATAATATTATATGCTTGATCCTTAATTTTAAGAAATATGATATCATCAACACTTAACACTATTTTTATATTTTCATATCCAAAAATAAGTAAAAATTTGCAAATTAGTAAGGAGTATAAGGCTTACTTACAAATTTAAAAATTATTAAGATTATAAAATTTACTTACCAATCCAAAAACTAGTAAGATGTATAAGATTTACTTATAAGTTTAAAAATTAGTAAAGAGTATAAGGCTTACTTACCTCTTTCGTTTTAGATCGTCAGACTTCGCTAGGCGACTCCACTAGACTTATTTAAAATATTAACAGCAAAATTAATGACTTTAATAAAACAGGCAGGTCAGGTCCAAGCGATTCGATCAATAAATTATAAGGCATAGACTCAATCAGGTCCAAGATTAATCAATATAGTTTCCTAATAGGGATTTTAGGGACATCTATTAGGGCCAAGGTGATTGGTCCAAGAGAAAGTGGAGAGAAGCGAGAGAAAATAAGAGAGAGAAAGAGAGGGATGGTTCTCTCTCTTCTCCTCTTCTTCTTTTCTTCTTTTTGTTCTTCTTTTCTTTCTTTCTTGGTAAAACAAAGGAGGAAGGGGAATGACTGGTGGCTATCGTGGTCATGGTGGTTCGGCAAGGCGGTGGTGGCAAGCAGCAGAGGGCAACTGACAGCGGTGGCCGAAAAAGGAAGAGAAAAAGGCCAAAAATAGAGGTGGAACAGAGGCGTTCTTAGCTTGAATTTCATGTTCCAACCTGCTTGTGCAGCAGCTGGAGCTCCGGTGTAGAGACCAAGTTTCTCGGCGACGAACACTAGCGATGGAGGCTACTAGAAAAAGAAAGAAAAATAGAAAGAAAAATAGGGGACGTGAACGGGGACTTTCCCATCGATTTTCGGTCTATTCTTCGACCGATGACATTGCTTTTGGACCATGGAAAGAAAAGAAAGCTAAGGGAAGAAGGATTGAAACTTTATCTTAGCTCTGGCGGCATCTCTGGCTTCGATCTTCGGTGAGCATAAGAAAGGAAAACTGTAGACTCAATGAGAAAGAAGAGAAGCGGTGGCACTCAACGAAGGTAGGGGCTCTCTCTTATAGAGGAGCCCCAAGGGTCCCTATGACCCTAGGACTCCTCATCTCGGCCGAACTCACCGGAGGAAGAGAAGGAAGACTTCTACTGGGAGTCTTCCTCGACGGATATGCGGGGAGAAATGTGTTCGCCCTCACCTAGGGCCGGTCAAGTGGACCGGGCCCAAGCGGGCCATACACTAGCTAGAAAAGATCTACTTATAGGTCTACCAAAATAAAGTTTTGAAAAAGATAAAATCTATGATGCATGCCAACCAAAAAATAGACTACAATTTCATTTAAATGTAAAAATATGGTTTTAACTTCTAGGTCATTAGAACTATTGCATATGGATTAATTTGGGCCAACAAAATTTGGCAAATATTTTTGGTTTTGTTGTCATTGATGATTTTTCTAGATTTACTTGGGTATTATTTTTTGCTCAAAAAATGAAGCATTCTCTACATTCTCAAAACTTCTTAAAATAATTTCAAATGAAAAAGGTTTACATGTTCTTAAAATAAGAATTTATCATGGTACCAAATTTGAAAAATCATAAATTTGATAAGTTTTGTAATAAAAATAGAATTGAACATAATTTTTCTACACCTATAACACCTCGACAAAATGAGGTAGTTGAAAAAAAAATTGAACCCTTGAAGAAATGGCTAGGATTATGTTGTGTGAAAGTCATTTTTCTAAATATTTTTGGGCTGAGGCAATCAGCATAGCTTGTCACATTTTAAATAGAGTTTCTATAAAATCTTTATTAAAGAAAACACCCTATGAACTTTGGAGAAATAGAAAACCTAAAATTGGATATTTTCATATTTTTGGGTGTAAATATTTTGTGCTTTAACAATTGAAAAGATAATCTAGGAAAATTTGATGCAAAATTAGATGAAGCTATCTTTCTTAGATACTCTTTATCTAGCAAAGCATATAGAATTTTCAATACAAGATTTTAGTTGTAGAAGAGTACATCCAGGTTATATGTGATGAAACTAATTACCTTCTTTCAAGAAAGAAAAAGAATTTTGATGATGATGCAGGTTCATTGAGCAAAGAGTTAAAGAACCTCACCTTGAAGGACACACCTACACAAGATGCAATGGACCATAAAGAAAAAGATAATGATGATCAAGAAAAGAGTATGAGCCACAACAACAATCTCATGGTTGGCATGACTCACTTGGGTAATGGAGGTATATTCATAGTCACCCAAAAGAATTAATTATCGGTGATCCTTCATATGGGATAAGAACTAGATCATCTATAAAAGATATTTGTAATTATTTAAGATTTGTTTCTCAAATTGAACCAAAAATAATAGAAGAAGATGAACAAGATCATAATTAGTTAAATGCTATGCAAGAATAATTTAATCAATTTTAAAAAATTAATATATAGAAACTTGTAAGTAGACCGAAAGATCTTGTTATAGGAATTAAATGGATTTACAGAAACAAACTAAATGAAAATGAAATTGTAACAAGAAATGAAGCCGGATTGATTTTCAAAGGATATAACCAAGAAGAAGGCATTGATTTTGATGAAAATCTTACACTTATAGCAAGACTAGAAGCCATCAGACTATTACTTGCATTTGCTTGCTACATGAACTTTAAATTATTTCAAATGGATGTCACAAATGCTTTTATGAATGATTTTATTTCTAAAGATGTTTATGTGAAATAACCACCTAAATTGAAAATTATACATTTTTAAATTATTTTAAAAACTAAATAAGACTTTGTATGTTTTAAAACAAACTTCTGGAGCTTGGTATGAAAGACTAAGTAACTTTTTTTTAGAAAATAATTTTTCCAAAAAATTGTAGACAAAATTCTATTTATCAAAAAAAAGATAATGACACCTTAATTGTGCAAATCTATGTAGATCAAGATTTGGTGCTAAGCTTATCCATCATTTTTGGGGCTACTAATGAAGTTTTATGTCAAGATTTGGCTAAGCTAATGCAAAAAGAATTCAAGATGAGCATGATGTGTGAACTTACATTTTTTCTTGGTCTCTAATCAAGCAAACAAGAGATGAGATCTTCATTAGCCAAAGAAAGTATACAAAAGAAACTTTTCATGAAGAAAGCAAAGCGTATCGATACCCCAATAAACTTCTCTTGTAAATTAGATAAAGACAAGCATGGTAAAAGCATTGATTTAAAACTTTATAAAGGCATGATAGAATCTTTATTGTATTTAACTGCAAGTAGACCCGATATCATATTTAGTGTTTGCTTATGTGCTAGATATCAGTCTAGTCCTAAAGAATCATATTTAATTGTTGTTAAAATAATACTTAGATATATAAATGGAACACAAAATATATGTTTATGGTATTCAAAACCATCATCAATGAACCTAATTGGATATTCAAATGCTTATTTTGCTGGATGTAAAATTAAAAGAAAAAACACTAGTAAAACTTGTCAATTCTTAGGAGTTTAACTTAATCTCTTAGTGTTAGATGTATGCCCTAGAAGCCAATCTGGTGGATACATTATTAATTCTGGAACATAAATTTATACTTGACTTTATTATTATTGAATAATAAATGGGCATCTTTTCATTCATATTGTTTATGTGTCTAT
>JAOXJJ010000615.1:182923-209383 GCA_025769935.1 Phoenix roebelenii
CTGAGCCAAACTTTCCCGACGCTTTTTCCTAGCGTCGGGAAAATAAAGTCGGCAAAACTCACATTTGCTGTAGTGATAGAAAGAAGAAAAGGCTAAGGGGAGAAAGATTGAAGCTTTACCTTAGTTCTGGCGACGTCTCCAGCTTCGATCTCCGATAAGAAGAAGAACGAAAAATGTGGAGTCGATGAGTGAAAAGAGGAGGAAAGAGGAGCGGTTGCACTCGATGAAGATAGGAGCTCTCTCTTATAGAGGAGACCCTAGGGTCCCTGCGACCCTAGGACTCCTCATCCCGGCCAAATTCGCCGAAGGGAGAGGAGGAAGACTCCTACTACACAAATTCTTTCTTGGCAGATATGCGGGGTGAACGTGGTTCTCCCCCACCTTGGGCCGAGCTTGGGTCAATCAAGTGGACCGGGCCCAGGCGGGCCATCACAATCTTCTCGCCTTAAAAGTGTTTTGCCCTTAAAACTAAGTTACTTAAGGCTCAAGCTTTGAAATTACTCAACCATAACACTTCTATTGCGCACTCTAATCTAAACCAACTCTTATATACTTGTCCTACGCCTATCCTAGTGAATGATAACCTTAAGCTTAAATTTCTACCCACGATCAAACCTATTGATCTGATATCATATTTGTCATGCCCTAGATCCGAAATATGATTTGTCGTGTTCGAGATCTAAAGCATGACATAGTCATGCTACCGAGAGGTACAACCCACAATAACACGAAGCCAACATTACATTTTACTTTCAGATCCATCTTTAAAAAATAATAGAATTAGTAGGAATCTAATTTCATCATCTATTAAATAAAACTAATATCAATTCAAAATGTCTAAATTCAAATATAAAAACCAAATCCATAATCTTTACTATTTAGAAAATTACTAACTACAATTTCATAATCAATTGAAGAACTAAAGTTCTCTATTCTTACTATATAGATCGTCAAGCTTGCTAATGCGAACTCCAAGCCTATACCATCCTTTGTTCCTTTCGATCTTTTTTGTCTGGAGAGAGAAAATGAAAAATAGAGATATATGAGCATCACAACTTAGTAAGTAAACATTTCACTACCTTACCGGATCAATGTATCATTTAAAGAAAATATATCAATGCATCATTTAAAGAAAATAACAAATATTACAAAATAAAGTATTTCATAGTACAGTATATTAAAACAAGTCATAAAGCCAATCATGTATGCATAATCATTCATAAAACACAGTTCACGATGTATAGCATAAATAAAATTATAAACTATTTATTATTGATCAAATTATTACTCTTAGACTAAGTGCTAAGGTTACTATTATACTCATGACAGGACTGTAATCGACCAACACTAACTACTATTATCGGTTGGTAGGGTCATATACCAACTATGATTATCCGTTGGCGTGATTGTATGCCAACTACTATTATCCTCTGGTAGAGTCATATAGCAACTACTCTTACCCACTTAGAGGGTCGTATGACAACTACTATTATCTACTGGCAGGATCATATGCCAGCTACTATTATCCGCTGGCAGGGTTGTATGCCAACTACTATAAAACTGAATGTTGATCTACCCCATTTCAGGGGCCATACATAGCTATTTAAGAGCCTTTTTGTCATAGTCATTAAGATAATTTTTCTTAAGTTATATTTCTTGAATCATACATAAATAAAATATTAAATGGCTTTATAGAGTTGATTGCCCATAAAAAAAATTTAACAGTAAAATAATTATGAAATTATTTTTTCATAACAAAAATATAATTTCATAAATATGGAGTTCATAGTTCACAAATATTGCTTAACGGTAAAACAATTATGGATCCATTAATTCGTAATAAATCATGAGTTTCATAATATTATATGTTTGATCCTTAGTTTTAAGAAAACATGATATCAACAATATTTAACGCTATTTTCATATTTCCATAATACCAAAAAATAAGTAAAAAATTTAAAAATTAGAAAGGAGTATAAGGCTTACAAGTTCAATGCTAGTAAGGAATATAAGACTAACTTACAAGTTCGAAGATGAGTAAGGAGTATAAGGTTACTTACATCTTTCATCTTAGACTGTTAACTTTCACTAGACAATTTAGTTAACCCTATTACAAACATTAAAAGTAAGATTAATTACTATTTGAATTAAAATAAATAAGAAAGGAGACGGTCGGGTGATAGTGTTCGGTAGCTCTGGACAAGTCAAGTCTAGATTCACTCAATGAATCAGACTCAATCAGGCCAAGATCAATTAATAAAGTTCATCAATGAGGATTTCAGAGATATTCAACAAGTCCAGAGTGATCGGTTCAGTAGGGCAGCCCTCGGCACCAGGGCGGATCAGGGCCCTTTACAGGGGTCAACTCGGGTTCATAAATTTTGTTGATAGGACTCGATACTGGGTTCTTTAGATCTTCTAGAGAGAAAATAGAAAGAGGAGAGAGAAAGTAGAGAGTGAAGAGTAGAGAGAAGAGAGAAAATAAGAAAGAGAGAGGGATGGTTCTCTCTCTCTTCTTCTTTTCTTCTTTCTTCTTCTTCTTTTCTTTCTTCTTTGGTAAATAGAGGAGGAACGGGAACGACTGGTGGCTGTGACTAAGGTGGTCCGGCAGGGTGGCGACCGAAGGTGGAGACAAGAAGCGGAGGGTGGCTGGCGGCAGCCGTCGGCAGCGGCTGACCGGCCAAAATCAAACTAAAACAGGGTCGAAAAGAGAAATTCCTTGGCTTAGGGAACTCGGCTTCCAGTCCGCTCGCCAGCAGCTAGGGGTATGTCTTCTGCCAGAGACTGATGCAGGGAAAGGGCCGAGGCCCTCGGCGCTAAATGCCGGTAGTGATGGTGGTTAGAAAGAGAGAAAACTAATGAAAATAGGAGGCATGAACAAGGGACTTTTCGGTCAATTTTTCAACCCGTGATGATGCTTTTAGACCATGGAAAGAAGAAGAAGCTAAGGGAGAAAAATCGGAGCTTTCCCTTAGTTCGGACGCGTCTCCAGCTTCGATCTCCACCGGGCATAAGAACGAAAACTATGGACTCGATGAGAGAAAAGAGAAGGAAAGAGGAGTGGTGGCACCCGACGAAGATGGGGGCTCTCTCTTATAGAGGAGACCCTAGGTTCCCTGCGACCCCACGACTCCTCCTCCCGGCCAAATTTGCCAAATAGAGAGGAGGAAGACTCCTACTAGGATTCTTCCTCATCGGATATGCAGGGCGAACCACGTTCACCGCCGCCTTTGGCCGAGCTTGGGCCGATCAAGTGGACCAGGCCCAGGCGGGCCTTCACATTCTTCCTGCCTTAAAAGTGTTGCATCTTTGAAACTAAGTTACTTAAGGCTCGAGCTTTGAAAGTACTCAACCATAACACTTATGATGCGCATTTTGATCTAAACTAACTCTTTATTTTATACTTGTTATATGCCTATCCCAATAAATCATAACCTTAAGCTTAATTTTCTACCCACGATCAAACCTATTGCTCTGATACCATATTTGTCACGTCTCGGATCCAAAACATGATTTGTCGCATCTCATATCCAAAGCATGACATGGGCGTGCTACCGAAGGGTACAACCCACGATAATACAATGCCAACATTATATTTAACTTTCAGATCCATCTCAAAAAAATAATAGAATTAATAGGAATTCAATTTCATCATCCATTAAATAAAACCAATATTAGTTCAGAGCGTCTAAATTCAAACATAAAAACCAAACCCATAATCTTTACTATTCAGAAAATTATTAACTATAATTTCATAATCAATTGCAAAACTAAAGTTCTCCTCTGCTATATACATCGTCAACCTTGCTAGCGTAAACTCCAAGCCTCTATCATCCTTTGTTTCTATCGACCTTATTCGTTTGGAGAGAGAAAAAAAATAGAGATATATGAGTGTCACAGCTCAGTAAGTAAACCTTTCACTGCCTTACCGGATCAAGCATAAATTTTTTGCATGTCAATGCATTATTTAAATAAAATAACAGATATTACAAAATAAAGTATTTTATAGTACAATATATTAAAATAAGTCATAAAGCGAATCATGCATGCATAAATCATTCATAAAACATGGTTCCTGGTGTATAGCATAAACAAAATTATAAATCATTTATCATTAATCAAATTACTACTCTCAGACTAAATGCTAAGGTTATTATTATAACCGTGACAGGGTCGTAATCGTTAAACACCAACTACTATTATCCGTTGGTAGGGTCGTATACCAACTACTATTATCCATTAGCAGGATCATCTGCCAACTATTATTACCCGTTGGCAGGATCGTGTGCCAACTATTATTACTCGTTATAAAACTGAATGTCAATCTACCCTATTTTCAGGGGTCATATATAGCTATCTGAGAGCTTTTTTGCCATAGTTATTAAAACAATTTTTCTTAAGTCATATTTCTTGAATGATATTTTCTTCAATCATACATAAATAAAACATTAAATAACTTTATAGAGTTCATAGCCCATAAATAAGCATTTAACAGTAGAATAATCATGAAATTATTGTTTTCATAACAAAAATATAATTTCATAAATATGGTGTTCATAGTTCACAATTATTGCTTAACGGTAAAACAATCATAGATCCATGAATTCACAATAAATCATGAATTTAATAAAATCGTATGTTTAATTCTTACTTTTAAGAAAACATGATATCACCAATATTTAACACTATTTTCATATTTTTATAATACCAGAAAATAAGTGAAAAAATTGAAAATTAATAAGGAGTATAAGCTTACAAGTTCAAAACTAGTAAAGAGTATAAGATTTACTTACAAGTTCAAAAATGAGTAAGGAGTATAAGGCTTACATCTTTAATCTTAGACCGTCAAACATCAGTAGGTGATTCAGTTAACCCTATTAAAAATATTAAAAGCAAGATTAATTGCTATTCGAATTAAAATAAATAAGAAAAGAGACGGTTGGTTGGGTGATAGTGTTCGACGGCTCCGTGCGTGTCAGATCTAGACAATTCGTTGAATGAATCATACTCAATCAGGCCAAGATCAATAAAAAATGTTCATCAATGGATATTTCACGAATATTCAACATGACCAAGTTGATCGATCCAGTAGGCAGCCCCGAATACCAGGGCAGATCAAGGCCCTTTACAGAAGTCAACTCAAGTTCGTAAATCAGGTTGACGGAACCTAATATTGGGTTCTTTAGATCTTCTAGAGATAGAGAGTAGAAAGAGGAGAGAGAAAGTAGAGAGTGAAGAGTAGAGAGAAGAGGAAAAATAAGAGAGAGAACGAGGGGGATGATTTTCTCTCTCCTCTTCTTTTCTTCTTTCTTCTTTGGTAAACCAGAAGAGGAAGGGGAACGACTAATGGCTATGATCAAGGTGGCGGCCAGAGGTGGAGATAAGAGGCAGAGGGCGGAGGCCGACCAGCCAAAATCAAACCAAAACAAGTCTAGAAAAGAAATTTCTTAGCTTGGTGAACTCGAATCCCAGCCCGCTCGCCAATGACTAGAGGTCTAGCTTTGGCCAGGGACTGATGCAGGGAAGGGGTCGAGGCCAATGCCAATGGTAGTAAAAAAGAGAGAAAAATAATGAAAATAGAAGACATGAACAAGAAACTTTCCGATCAATTCTTCAACCGATGACAATGTCTTTGGACCATGGAAAGAAGAAGCTAGGGGAAAAAGATCGAAGCTTTGCCTTAGTTCCGATGGCGTCTCCAGCTTCGATCACTAGCGAGCATAAGAACGAAAATTGTGGACTCAATGAGAGAAAAGAGGAGCAGTGGCACCCGACGAAGATGGGGGCTCTCTTAGAGAGAAGACCCTAGGATCTCTACGACCCTAGAACCCCTCATCCCGGCCGAACTCGCCGGAGGGAGAAGAGGAAGACTCCTCGGCAGATATGCAGAGCGAACGCAGTTCGCCCCCGCCTTGGGCCGAGCTTGGGCCAATCAAATGCACAGGGCCCAGGCGAGCCTTCACAAAAGGTCCCTCGCTTGCCCTGCTAATCCTCTCATGTTCTGATATAGCTCTGAATTTATTATGCATAACAAGGTCGGTTGACATCATTCAAATACCAAGTCCGGAAAATCATCCCAACAAAATTATTCAATGACTGAGGCTCAAAGCAATAGATAATGCTCCTTTCCTGCTGGTTATTCAGTTCTTACGAAATGGGCCAATTTCTGATCATGAATACGCCACAGTAAAATTCACCATGCAATTGTAAGAATAAACAAAGCACTAGCCTCAACAAACCAAATTATAAGGGGTTTGGGATTTTGCTGCTCATTTAGAAGATCCTTTATAAACTTGTACCTCCAATTTTTACATGGCAAAAGCTGGATGATAACACTATAATCCATCCAAAACTCGATGGAAGGAAAACAAAGACATAAATGATATCAAAAGAAGTCCGCCAGTGACTAAAATAGTAAGGATACACTATGAGTGAAAAGCAACAAAGTGCCTTTCTATGACTACCCCCTACGGCTCAACTATAATCCTTTTCCCTACTCCATCTCATGGCAGCTGGTCCTCCTCATTACTGAAAAGCTACAGCATGAAACAGCTTGAAATTTATGGTCAAAATATGTATGTGAGATATATATATATATATATATCCTCTCTGTGGTCAAAAAATTTATTTGTAGTAGTTAGAACTGGCTCATCTTTATAATATATCCAGTAAAAGAATCTTCTTCCATGTCCCTGTAGAAAAAAAAAATGTTCCCAGTATTTTGTTTAAAAAAAGTTAGTAATAACAATATTAAGATGAAGAGAATATGAATTGAAATTACATATCCTATTATAATAGCATATTAGCAATTAAAACGATAACCGAATGATATGAGGACTTGGAACAAAAGATGGAAGTTTTTATCCATTAGATGCTTCCAGCAAACAGCATATCCACCAAAATAAACACATTTTGCCTCTATTGTCTATGTAGCTGCTAAATTCCTACCTTGCTTCATAATGGTGCGACTAATTTAGGCACTGTCTAGCATGGTTGCCCATTTCCATTTTTCAAAAAAAAAAAACACAGAAACAGAGGTAGAACAAGTGTTTGGTAAGCCAAATTCCATTTTCAGTTTTTCTTTGAAGCTGGCAACCAAAAAAAAATACATGGTTTGGAACTTTTTTTGAAAAATGGCAACCAAAAAAAAATACATGGTTTTGTTTAGATATTAAAATTCTCAATAAAATCTTAGTGCTTTCTATACTTTCAATTACATTATGAATCCATTGATATATACTCTCTCCTTCCTTAGAGTCACTTTAGATACATGAAAAAAGATGTTTCGGGGCTTCTAAAGTCCTGCTGATACACATGCAAAACGACAAAATTTGCCTTGAACTATCAACTAATATATAGAATAGGATGGAAACTCGGGTTTAAGCCAGGTTTATCATAAATTCATAGGAGTGGCAATTTCCACCGCCTCGTTGAGTAACCGACTCTAACAAGGTGGGTTTTAACTGACCCATTTAGGGTCGGGGATAGCGATATGAACTTAAAATAAAACCCGTGTCAGGACAGAGGTGGGTAATGGCATACCCACCTCAAAATCAATCTATGGTGTTTACTAAAATACCCTTTTCCTAATTGTTTGCTTTTCTTGGTTTAAGGTATCTTTGATTTCCTAAAGAACATTTTTGCTATTCATTGTTTATATTATCGTTGAAAATTAGGTTTGTTATAATCTTAGTTTGTTTAAAGTTATGCGACATGCTAAGTTTTTATATTATTTTTTTTATTTGTTTGATTTGTATGCTGAAATTTAGAGAGAGAGAGAGAGAGAGATGATATTTGCAATTTTACCTATCCCGACCCGTCCCAACCCACCCTAACTCTAGGCAAGGTGGGTTCGGAGATTTAAGTATACCCAGGGGGAAGGTTCAGGGTGCACCAACCCACCTCGAGGTAGGTATGAGTCAAGGACAGGTATGTGGTTTCCATCGCAAGGTAGGTCTTGGAATTGGACAAACAAATGCCTTCTTTTTAGCTTAAGTCAACATCCAAAACATGATAGCATATGTCATGTTGGCTTTCAACAAATGAATGCCTTCTTTTTAGCTTAAGTCAGCATCCAATACATGATAGCATATGTCATGTTGGCTTTCAACAATGGCAGACAAAAGAAAAGGTAGTTATGTCTGACATTCAAATTGCATGTCATTAGCACTGTTCTAAATCCAAAATGTCTAGTGAATGCATGAATATCTTTTTAAAATGATTACAGAAGCATAAGTCATCATATCCTCCTTCTGAAATATGTCATAGGGTTCAGAAGAAGCATACCTTGAGAACAAAATTAGGTGGGAAGAAGCGGCTGTTTCTCATCAGGTCCAATATGGTGGCTAGCCTGAATTTAAGAAAAAATGCTTGAGGAAAACTTATTCAAAAATAAAAAGTAAAATTATAATTATCAATAATGGTGGAAAAATTCCTTACATCTTCAGTTGCACCAGCAGTCATATTTATGAAGGATGCTTCCTTGGATCTGAAAAATGGAGGCATCCATATTATGCCAGGTTAATGAGAAAGGAACACTGATATTGCAACAGAATAAATATGTACAATTTAATGAACTTTCAAGGATTGGAGAGGACTCTCATATTGTTTCAAACTTTTGAATCCAACTCAACCAACTGATAGAAAATCCACAGAACTTATATTATGTCAACATATCAGCATAGCTATTTTTTGCAAGGAATTCAGGGTTTGCATCTTAGGATGTGCAAATGAAATTCACCCACCCAGTTTGTCAATTGGTCTATAGCAGTCTTTCCAAGTGTAATAAAATAATTATTGGATATATCAGGCCAACAGTTGGTAGATCAGCTGGCATGCACCCATCTCTCCGAGCGAGAGGTCTCGGGTTCAAACCTGAGTGGTGGTAAATAACCACACACATTCCCAAAGATATTTGGACATATCAGGAATTAAGAAAATGTCTGTTGAAATGGTACTATATGCTACTTCAAAAGGCCGAAAAGACCGAAAAGACCGAATAAACTGCAACGTAACTAGCAAACAAAAGAAAGCATCAGGCAGCCTATCAACTACAGCAGTAAGATTAAACAACCTGAGATCTTGGGCATCCATCATTTCCAGTGTTCCATTTGGCACCTCATTTTTGGCTTTTGCCAGTGGAGAAAAGAACTGTAGAATGGCACACTGTCAGGGATGTCCGGGAAATCAACAGTATTCCAGATAGACAACTTCAATATGCAGCAGTTACCTGGTGCATTGATATAAACACTATTGAGATTCCCAGCATAAAGTTTATAGTTAGAGTATGGCCAAACAACAGCGCAGATGCTATGCCAGTAAAAATTGTGGCAACTGTTGATGAATATTTCTTCAAAATTGTATCTGCGAGCAACATTTAACCAACAAATGAGGTAACAAAATATTTCCAGTCGATCGGAAAGAAAATTTTATTTTTGGTGGCTACAAGGATTCAAGCAAGTCAAACTCATCAATCATAGTAACTGTAGTCCACCTGCATACTTGAAGAAGAATGAGGACAGGATGCCTTGAGCTGCATTATTGCATATGAGTAACATTGTAGCCTTTGAGTGGCCTTGAAGAATATCAAAGCTACTGGGTCCTGAGACGTTGAATATTCCATGCCAAGCATTAAAAACTATAATAAGTATTTATAAAAACAGTCAGTCAATGCTGGACGCAGGTGCACCAACATGGAAAGCTGTCATGTGATAAAACACATACAGATAGATATAGGCTTATTTACTCACACTAAATGCTAAATTGGCTCACAGCATGAAAAACCATTTCAAATCAAATAGAAATCAGAGAATTCATTCGAAACAGAAAACACCAATTCATCAGATAAAACTACCATAAATGTTTCTTATATGTCAACTAAAACTTACAGAAATAAATGAGCACCTTAAAAAAAACTCTCACTTTCTCCATCCATGTGATGACAGAGAACATGCACAGATACTGATGGAAGAATAAAAGGTGATAAGAAGAGGGTTATGAGGAAGGCATCAAAATACCATTCAGGTCAATAGCTTGTGGAAGATTGACATTGACAACTAGAAAATCTAAGTATATGGGTGGACCATCTAATAAACTATATATTTGGATGTTTACATGCCAAATTTTTGGTCTGATGTAACAAGTTTGCACACCAGGTTGATGTCAAACCCACACAAACACTATCTTGCAATGGCACGAAATCACACGGGAGTGATCTGGATCTATGTGCACAAGCAGGAGATAAGTGGATAAGGTTTTCTAAAGCCAATAAAAAATTATGCTAGGAGTAGCGGTATGCACGATCCCTTGAGCAGCTGCACTTATGCAGATGAGCAAGAGAAAGAAAAGGCATCCTTTGGCACCCAAATGGGTAGCATAAATAAGGGTTAACAAACAAAAGAGTGACACCTAATATGACTTCTAATCTTGGTGAAAATTAAATGGCCCTAGGCATATAATAAAACCCCAATCTTGATCCAAAAGACCTCCTCGATGAATGATGCATATGAGATATTCCCTAAACAGGGTTTCATCCTATGCCATTCAAAAATAAATGGCATATTACGTAAATTTATCAAGAGGAATATGCCCTTCAAGATTTAAGGTTGCATGTGTATTAGGTTTCTTTGTATATTATGCATCAAACTCTTCAGGACCAGTATGCATGCCTTAAATGATTTAATTATAACAACTATATTAGATAGAGATGTATTTTGAATGCTTCAAATCCAGACCTTGATTATGCTGGCACCAGAAATAGTACATACTAGATCGTAAAATGATTAGTTTGCTGATTTTTGGCCTAATTTTTGACAAGTTCATGGATCATTTTGTGATACGGTAAGAAGGTACCTGGCACAATAATAATGACATTGTGCATGAGATGGTTTCTAAACTCACCAATTTCGGCATGATACTAAGTATTTTGAGCTTAGCTGTTAATAGGCCTATTGTAATTCACCAATAACTTCGAAATATGCTAGAATCTTCTGGCTTTTTCAGAATTGATATTTTTCAAAAATTCAAGACATTCAGCGAGTTCGTGAGAAACCAACTACTATGGCACTCACAATTACGAGAACAGATTAGAATAATAAAACAATATGATTTATTCATTCCGCCATGCCACCAAGACATTGTGGCTAATGCTCAAACAATTAAAATTGGGTAATAATGGTCCAAATATGCTTCTATAACATCATAATTAAACAAGGTGGTCTAAGAAGTTAGAAGGTAATAAATACAGTGATGATTCAGATTTGGAGATTGGGACTTCAACAAGGCCATCCCAATTCTGAAAGCATGTTGTTGATGGCAGGCTGTTGCTTAGCAACAGTCATACTTTTAGCACTTAGGATGAACTTATGCCCTAATATTCTGACAATGAAAGACAAATTTGGTCTCAAAAGTTTTTTTTTTTTTATCAAGATCACTAAGAAACTACTATGAAAATAATGAATCATTTTAAGAAAAAAAAGGCAAAATTGTTAATAAATCAAAGTATCTACATGGTGCCTTAATAGAAATATATATATCAACAAATAATGGTTCAGCGTGGCCCCACAAGGACTGCCTGTGGCTATCATTAGACCATGACAACTTGTTAAAGGACATAATATAATGGAGAAAGAACATGAAATATTTCATTAGTCATAACCGAAGAGACAAAGCTAGGAAAAATAAGCAATGGAGAGGATACTTCTTCCATAACACATGCTTTATTTATATAGTGCAAAACTTCTGCTACTGTTGTGAGAGAAACCACATCCTAAGAAGTCAAGGCCCCATGCCCTTTTCCTGATGAAAATAGTAAGTTCATCAAAAGCTTTTTTTTGGTGGAACCATCCCACAAGTGATCTAGAATTATGAAGATACTGTCCTAGAAAATCTTTTGCTTTTTCCTAAATGAACTTAAAACACCAATCCAGTAGTTAGCATCTAACATTCAAAGAAAAGCACAAGAAGATCAAGAATGCAGGTACATAATTCAAAATTGCCTTAATTAATGGTCAAATCAGAGGAGACTAGACAAGTAGATGGTTACATTCATTTTTGGCAGGTGCAGATTTATTCTACTGAATAACCAAAATCAAGATTTTCCTACCCTTCTTCATGTTTGATAATTATCTCTGCAGCAAATGTAAATTTATGAGGATTGTCGTTAGCTTCTCCACCATATAAATGCCTTTAAGCTTTCTGGTGTTTGGCATATATGGTCAGGTATCAAGTTAGCCTTGCCAAAAAAAAAACAAAAAGGAAAAAAAAAACTCCTCAAGTACCTCCAGCTGAATCTCAGGAAAAATATAAATAGAACACAGATGGGCATTTAGCCAACAGGCATCAGAACCACCAAAAGATACCAATCCCAATAGACCACAGTTGTAGGATTGAATTTGGAAAAAAGATGCAAAACCTTAACCACTGTCATGTTTGCATGTGGCATTCAGTGCTCAAGGCTAGACTTGAACGAAAGCATTGGTGTCGGGTTCAATTTAATAGCAGCATTTAAGGAATAGAAGTGATAGAATACAGCGACGGTGGTCCCACTCAATCTTCTGACTATAAGTGAACATCTTTATATGACGATCAAGCTATGAAAGATGATCTTCACATGTTTGATTGCCTATTCTCTAGCCGTAAGTCACAGCTGGTTTAAACATGTTATCAAGTATAAATCTGTTTCCTAAGTGATGAATCAGTTAACAGAATTAACTGATGTACAGGCAGAAAGCATAGAAGTCCCTGTTCATTGTATTCCAGATTGAAATTCTATGCATGTACACATGAAAATAAGAACAAAAAAATTCCCATTCTCGAAAGCTGCAATCAAAATATGAAAAGTAATATTATAACAGATTTCTGAAGGTCTATATATATTTAGTTTAACTGAACTTCTTCTTTATCCTAAAATGGCATTTTGAGTCTTGATAATTGTTGGCATTTTGTACCTTTAAAAATGGCAGTTCCAACGATGGCAAGAAAGTTAAATATAGCACCATAGCCATACAAAAACAAGTTCTGCAAAAAGAAACAAAAATACACAAATTAAGGGTACCAGAAGAAAATAAAGGGGGCAGAAAAATGGAAGCATCTCATTATCATGCAAAAAGTGAGGGGTTTTGCAAGCACAAGATCACAAAGATGAAAGTGACTCTTTTTCTAAAATACCAATTAGCTAGCTAATCCAGCTATTAGAGATACCTGAAGATATATACTTGTCTCAAATTGGCTTTTCAAAGCATATTCATTGTAAACTGAGGCTAGTGAAGGAACAGTCACCTGAAATTTTTTTCATTTCCATGTTAGAATCTATGACACATGAAACTAGAGTTAAGAGAAAAGTGTAAAAATAGGCATCTATTTTTCGTCAATTTAACAACTAATCAATTCAAGTACAATAGTTACTTAGTTCTGTTAAGACTTACAACAATTATTTTTCCAAATGATATAGCCTAACACTATTTACACAAAGGCAATAAGAGGTTCAAACTCAATTTTCATCTTGGAGTTGCTTAATAGTTTGTCACAATCTGTTTGAATACACTTACATAATCAAGATTCAGTTCACCTCTTAACAAAATAACATTACAAAATTTTTAGTTAAAATTTTTAAACAAATTCATATGAATACTCATGAAATGTGGCAAGATATGAAGATTTAAAGATCTCATGTCATATTCAATGAGACTTACAAAAATTAATGTATAAATGTACGCAACCATTGCTACAGGAAGATCAAGTGCGGTAGTTCCCTGAGGCAATGACCGGAGCTGATTAACACTAATTCCGATAAGCAACAATGCAAGAGCCTCCCACTGCAAATAACCAAATAAAAAAAAACATATTTAAGTATTAATGACTAAAGAATAGATAATTTAGTACAAATATCGAATCATCACATTGATAAGAAAAAACAAGCCAATTACTCTCCTCAACTTCTTAAAATATTCAATGCAAATAAAAGTTAGTTGTTAACTACATATAAATCATCGAGATGCCACCTAAAAATAAAATTTATAGAGATATCACCCAAAAATGATAGGTTATTTTTTTCCCCTCCAAGTATTTCATCACTGAAATAGTTTGCTAGAAATATAATGGCAAAACTCAAACTTGCCTGGATAATGGAAAAGCGCCTTTTCATTATGATCTTTAAAAGAACAGCAATTACCAAAACCTACAACCGTTAGCAGAATCATCAAATAAGATTAAATCAGAGGTATGATTTAAACAAACAAAATAAGTGAAGATTAAGGAAACATGTCTGAACAAATTGTAGAAAATAATGGAGTAACAAGGATCTCAAGGTACAGCAGGTTATATAAATAGGCAGTTTTATTTAGAGTTTACTGACAGAAATTCTAATATTATATATCTTTATAACCAGGTAAATTATTATCTACCGCAGCTAGAAAACATTGAAATCATCTGGTAAAAACCAAAACTAGGGTAGATAACATTGTTAAAAGAAAAACATGTTTATAGAGGGAGTTTGATTGTTAAACATTGTTCTCCTCAGTGATAATGTGACTAACAAAAAGAAGCCAGATTCCAAGAAAAACATATGAACAACACATATGTAATGTCTCACCAAGACATAGGGCCTGTTTGGATACTGGATCATGATATTTGGCAATAAGTTCCCCAACTCCTCAGAAGTCTCCAGTGAAGGTGGTCTAACACGAGAGTTTTGGGGGATTGTTGTTGACCAAGATGTTATGATTCCATTGATCGCAGATAACATGTATGGTTGCAAATGTGATTTAGCCCTAGAATTTAGGTATAGTGAAATCTTTAGCCCCTTCCAATCCCTAAACCTCTTCACAACAAGCTTGCTTCCTTCTGTTTCCTTGATATGAGCAAATTTTATCTCTGAATTAGATCATCTGGCATCCAAATAGACCCATAGTCAACAGGAAATGCCTACTATAGTCCTTTGTTATATGGGAAGTTTATGGTTAGTTGGTAAGAGGATTCCATGTATCAATGTAAAATATATGTTGAGCCAAATCATGTCTTCAACTGCAATTTTTTATAAAACCATCATATTCTCAAAAAAGAAAGTTAACTAGTCATTGTTATTTATTTTAAGGATCTTTAGGATGCTTTATTATGGTGTATGCCACTAGGAAATGATATACTTTTGATTGATGAGAAGAAGACAATATTAGGTGCTAAATTGGATTCATGAAGGAAAATCATACATGAGTATGCAGAATGCAATTTCAAAGAGATAGAATTGAAGATTATTACCAAGAAAAGAGATAGAAATGAAGATGAGGACATAGTCAAGATTGATTGACAAGAGAAAGTACAAAGTCATAGATTGTGTTAACTAAGGCATTTTATAGAAAATATTGAGATATATTATTGCACTCAGTTAACGTTGCATTCTCAAAGGCTAAAGATGGAGAGGAAGGAAAAGAAAACAGGGATCATGGTAAGGCAGTTGAAAGAAGAAGAGGATGATGCCAGATTTTCAGTTTAGACTCAGAGAACCAGTCTGGGGATGAGCTTGTAAGCTCAGGCTCAGCTTTAGCTTGGCTAGGTTCAAGAAAACCCTAGCCCGAGCATTGGTTGACCCATTGAAACCCCCAAAGCTTTATGTTGATAAAACTTGGATTCCAGCCCTTGAGATTCACATAAAATCTTTTTGGTTTTTGATAAGAAAAAAAATCTTTTTAACTAGGAAACCTAACCACAGATCAAGCATACCATCATAGACTACATAATCAAAAGAAAAAGTTACAATGCACTTTTACATCTTATCATACAGCAATTAGAAATGATATTAGCATGAAACCAAATGACCTAAACGTCCTACAACTTAAAGTAAGCAAATCTTACATAAGCAACAGGAATCAAAAGACAAATCAGATTAAATAAAATCCAAATTCAAGAGGATTAGTAGTTTTCTTTTTGTGGGTGTGTGAGAATGACTGTATTCCTGGATAAAACCAAAAAGCTATATCATTTATGCAAGAATCAGGTCGGAATGAATATGTTGTTCTGGAAAGTTTTTTACAACTGATGCCAAAACTGTAATCCATAGAAAATCCACAAAAGTTTATCCTAGAACACCTTGAATACCCAAGCTCTCAGACGTCCAATTACCCAAAAAAAGGATAGTTACAAAAACTAGAAGCTACTATAAGTTGTTTATGATGCTTCAATAAATTTATTGCCTGATGCTGGTAATTTCATAAAGAATCGTACCTTCAGGTTGCTCAACATTTTCACAGTTGCGGGGTTAAAGTATAACTGTATGAAAGACATGACCAATAATTAAATAGAGATAATGCAAGAAAATAAATAAATAAAACGAGTTTCAGACCTTCAGCATGGTTTTATAGGTTAAATTAGGAAAATCAGCAAAGTTATCACATTAGATCTGCTACACCATCACATGACCAAATCAACAGCTTCACCTTTCTTATACCTCAAAGATAGAAGTAAATAAGAAAACGTAGGTCATAATACCTGAGCTATAAAAAAGGCTAAATACCTGCATTATAAATTTCAAGTAGTTGTTGATGGCATAAAGAAGGGCAGGAATAGCAAGAAGAACATTATTGCGAGCTGCCTGCAAGCAGAATAACACAATTTGACAATTAGATGCTATCGCTTATTTGCCTCATATGAAGGGCCAATATTTGAAAGTCATTTCAAGGTTTTGGCTGAATGTCTGCATGACATACGGTGAAGGACAAAAGAAGAAAATAAATGCAGAATAACTAAATAAAATTGGAAAGAGTTGTAGTCATAGCACATGCATAGTTTAAATTAGTTAGAATTCAAATTTAAATATAAACCAAAATATATTTAAACAATCAAAAACTTCGTTAGTATTTTAACATGGAGTAGCATATACTTCTTCATGTCAATCCAACAAAACCCTAATTAAATCCACCAGTTATTATTGGTTCTCATTCATCTAATAGCTAGATTGAAATCTAATCAGTGCTCAAATTAAGTTATACAAGCATAATGTTAGCAATGAATGAGTGTCTTTTATGCTACTCCAATCATGTCAAAGCAATACAATAGAAACAGAAAATAGGAAAATGGAAAGGGAACCCAGTCCTCTCCATCATGCTAGAATTGCATCTTGAATTCCAGCAAGTTTGCTCAGAAAAATTGTGAAAGTGGTTCAAATCTAAAAGCTTGTTTCACATCAAAATCAAGAATCATCAATGGAAGTTCCATTTTCTAACCTTACTTCTAAATTTTCATTCTCAACGTATATAGCACCACCTCTCCAAGGAGAAGTTGTCCATACCAGTTTTCATGCTCCACAAATGGTACAAAGGGCTATCACTCAAAAATTTATATGCTGAGTATGTAAATGTTCTAAAGAAATTGTAAAAAACTGAAGCAGCTATATAATAGGTAGACTACAAGAAGTTGCTAATAAAATTACACAAAATTTTATTTTATAACTATGAATTGGATTTCAACTTCAATAGAATTGTTCAGAGAGATTGGAAAGAAAAAGTTAGCAAGTTCAACCTTATTGCAGATACAAAAAGGGGAGCAAACAGGATGGGTCCAAATTAACCAAGACTCAGCCAAGATTAATTATGAAAGAGATGATGTAAAAATTGTTTAACCACAAAAGTTATTGATATTTCTATACGAGAAGAATTTACCTGCACGATATTTGAAATTGACAGAAGGGACTTCTCTCCCACTTTTTGTTGCCTAGCCTGTTGAACAAAAACTAAGCAATATTAGAAAACCATTCTTACACATTTGAAATTAAAAAAAAAAAAAAGGAAGAAAGAAAAGAGAAAGAAAGGCTCATTCTCAATCATACTGATGCAAATCTTCTGAACCATGGTGACTACAGAATGAATACTAGCTAGTGATAACACTACCTACATATGCCCTAACTACGACAATCCACAGATATCCAGGCTTTAGGTAGCCCACAAAATTGAGATGTTGATGCTTAAAAATCATTGAGCTATGGAGGTGATAAAGTGATACAATTCAAATGAAACCTAGAAGTAATACAAGCCACATGATATGCAATATCAGCTAAACATGTAAAACACATAAAATGCCACCTGATTAACAAAATAAGAATTTTCAAATTATCAAAGAAGATTCTAATCAGCAGGAAAAAAATGAATCTCAAAAAATATAATCTTAATAAACAAAATTAATCTTCGATGGAGATACAGTGAAGAAATAATGCAGTACAGGTTTCTTTATACAGTTCTCAAATCAAATTAACTCCAGCTCAAGGTAACATGGAGCAAAATATAGCTTTACTGTTGTAGTTTCAGATGACAGTAGAGGGAGTTGCATGATATTTGTTTTTTCTTTCTGGTGAGCTGTTTTTTGATCTATTTCTGTTTCTAATAATGCAAATATTTAAAAGAGCATATCTTCTGCCATGCAGCTGAGTGCAGTTAACAATAAAGTCAACACAGTCTTCAAGAAAACACTTCTGCACTGGAGTTGATCTGCATTTTTTTTTGTAAACATTGTGTCAGGTTATCTTTGATTTGATTGAAGAAACTATCTTTATCTTTTCCTAGCAAAAATCTATCTAAAATTATTTGGAAGAAACAGACAGACGGAAAATAACTGATAGCAGAACTTAGCCAAAAAATTTCCATTTAATAGAGCATGAAACAGTTTTTATCCCAAGTACAGTGCAAGGCAATACTCAGATAATAAGAAGCATGAAGAACTGAAAATCCCAACAGCTGAAAATAACGAAGAAAGTGAAACAACAGAACAAAACAAGACAAACAGAATAGTTATTATACAAGATGTATGTTGTGGATTTCAATTACTAGATTAGACATTAACTAATCCAACTCGTGCTTTAAAACTCGGATCAGCTTGAAGTATATTTTCACCAAAAACAGCTATCATTCAGGTCTGTTTGGAATTAAAACCAAAGGCCAAGTTGTTTGTTGTCCCAGTAATCTAATACCAAACTTCAAGTTGTTTGTTGTCCCAGTAGTTTAATACCAAACTTCAGAAGCACCCTCAAATTACAGTGCATGTGTGCTATTATTCTGGAGAATATGTACTAACTTACACACAATCTGATAACCATCTATTCAGCAACATATAGTCATTATTAGAAGTTAACAAAACCAAAGTCAAAACTGCAAAGAACATAGGAAAAGAATCCAGTCAACAGATTAAGTTGATTATACAAGCACAACATTCAACCACTATGAAACACTGATACTGAAGGGCAGAAAGTCCACCAAAGCATGCAAATCCACAGCTCAAAGGATTATCCATATGGAGAAAAGGCTGATCAAAGGTTGTAATCAAAAAGATATGTTTAAACCAAAACATAAAAGGCAAGGAGCAGGCTATTCTAAGGAAGAACATAAGTTACAGGCAAAATGAAGGATAGCTTGACTAATTTATTCATGTTGTAAGAATGATTTAAATAATTTAAATGTCCTTCCACATGCCCCACACTTATAAAAGAATCTGTAACAGTTTAAAATGTTTTCTGGTTTGGCACCTTAAGTGCATATTGCTTTGGTTATGTATCCTAGTGTATGTATGTATGCGCATATGCGCGTGCATGCAAGCACTTGGTCTACTGCACTATGCTAAGATCAATTTAGACTGCTAGATATGAAATGATATGCAAATCTGAACTTTGCAGCTAATGACACAGTTAATTATTAGAAAGGTTCACATGAGGTTGTTTGAAGACAGAGTGCAGCCACCACAGTACAATCAACTAGGCAGAGATATTTAGTATATCAACCACATCGTAGAATTCGAAATAATAGGTGAATTGAAAGAGGCGAACATTGCATATTAGTACTTTAAGGCACCAGAGCATCAAACAAAAATAATTTGTTCTATTTAAATATATGCAAAATATCTAGGTACCATATTCTCGAAATCAAGGATTACAAAGCTATGGTGAACTATCAAGATTTTGAAGTTAACAGACATCTAGCATCTCAACATAAGTTCATGATATATAAATATATTTATATATATCTAGCATACAGCTAAAGCTCTAATGGAGTCCAAATCAAATGAATTATCAATAACTATTCACATGCTACCCACTTCATTCAGTTTTAGTTCACACTGCAATAAGTATTGATTTTTATATCAACATGAGATGCATCAATTCAACGGTTAGCTGAGGGAATATTTAAATATAATATCAAGAAAAAAAACTAAGTGCAAAAGTTAGCATACAAGCATATATAAACAAACCTGGAACATAAGCATGATGATGGCAAAGAGAACCTTTGTGACCTCAGTTAGAAAGTTAACACTGATAGGACTAAACTTAAAGCTTCCATCCACTTTGGACATGTAAACCAAAATAGGCTGCAACAAGATACAAAGCTCAGTAAACATTGTCAAGTTGCACGTACACATTTCTTTTAACAAAAGTGTCCTTTTCTCAGGAAAAGATAAATGTTCTAGAAGGTACTGGCTGTTTTTCAATAAGCATACATAGACCTAGTACAGAAAGTAATAGTCAAATGAGAATATGACACACAGACTTGGTAATAAATCATGCTTTGACTATTCTGCATATCAAAAAGTATATTTTTAAAAAAAAAAGGTACCTACAATCATAGAAGATAAATTACTAACTTGATATAATCATCCAACTCCATATAAAGTGGAGGATTTGCAATGCTTGTTACTTTAGATGAAATGATAGTGCATAACTCATCCAAAAAGTCATTTGCATATTTTCTAATTGGCATTTGGCCACTTCTCTCATGAAATATGACAGCCCATCCAATGCATTATGCAAAAGGCCCACTGGCTGTTATCAATCTAGGAAGCATTTATGGAACACTTGTCTTTATTATCTTTTCATCCATTAAACAAAAAGAAATAATAAACAGTATTGAGAACATGCATCAGCATGTTCATCCAGAACTTTTATCATCAAATATGAGCTCAACTACAGAGCATAGCTCTACATTAAGAAGGATCTATGGAAAAATCTAGGCATGATTCATATGCTTTGGAACAATCTGCATCTAGATTTTGCCAGGAGATATACATAAAGAAAAGTGGGGGCGAAGAGAGAGAGAGAGGATCAAGGACTAAGAATACAGGCTTCGATCTGCAAGGTTGGGCTTTACAAAGAATAGATTTTCTTAAGAAGCATAAGAAGGCAAGGAAAATAAGGGACATTATAAGGGAGAGAGAAATAGAGGAGCCGATTAAAAGGGGGAAATCAAAATCAAAAGGCACAGGCTTTGGAAGAGAAGTGTACTTAAAGATGATTAAAATGCTAGAAGAAATGTTCATTTACGGCATTATAAGGTTTGATCTTAGATTGTCTCAGAATTTATGAGAACAGAGCGAAGAAAGAATATAGTTAAGGTCAGCCTCCAAGTTTAGGGTTCTAAATATTCTAGGTTTCAAAGATAGGCTGATATGGTTTGAGGGTGAATCTTTTAGAAGACAAGGATTATTGGATAAAAATCTAACAAGAATTAAGAAAGAAATAAAGAAAGAAAATGTAGCAGCACTAACTATATATTTAGGTTTAGGGATTATAAAGAATTGAGTCCATATCAATACTAATGTCAGAAGTATTCACCCTAGGTTGATTTGTGCAGGCTAAAAAGACTAATTTTGGACCAGATTTAGGTTCAGAAATGCAGATCACAGGGCAGTTTGCTTAGCAAATAGCATATAAGGGAAATATAAGAAGATGAACAAAGAAGAAGAAAGATGTGACAAGAGGATTAGAGATGGAGACAGAAGCCAACTTTTTTACTCCTGCACTCAAGGACTTAAATCTTCTTCGGAAAAAAAAAGAAATGGGAAACCACAAGTATCATTCAAGTCCATCAAACCTCTAGAGAAAAAATAGAAAGAAAAGAAGTCATAATTCAGTATCTTGTGGATCTTCTCAATAAATGATTGGAAAATCCCCTTCATATTTCCAGGATGCAAATATATTTTCCTAACAAATGGTAAGCAGCCTAGCAGGATTCTAGGACATCATAAGCTTGAGAAAAATCTCAGTATGCCCCAGTATATTATGCAGTATGCGCTCCAGCCAGCAGCAAAAGTGTCCCTCAAGCATATTACTATAAGTTTCATTCTAGCTTTAGCTACGGTCCAAGACAAAATTTGGCCATGGAATCAACAAAGTTCCTTATTAATCTTACATTCAAGATCATGATCAAGTTTTGGTGTTGAAGCTTCCTGAGTAAGTTATTTCAATTCAAAGCACATCTCCTTGCCATCAAACATCTCATTCATTGCCCACAAATCAACTGCTTGACGATTACTAATAATCAAGATTATGAGCACACATCGTGATAAGATATTGGGAGGTCAGTGCTTAATTTGAGCTTGAACATATTGTTGTTGGCAAAATAAGTTGCCTGCAGAAGAGGTGCTTCAGCTCATGTGTGCAGGCCAAAAGCTCTCATGTTAAATGGCTTGAAGTCCCACTAACAAAGCAGGAGGGTAATGTAATTGTCATTAGACCACACGAAAGTCAAACCTCCCACAAGTTCGCACAAGTGAAACATCATAAGCAACCTTTCTTGAATATGTCAAATCCTAATGAGATCATGTGTGAGAGCTAGCTTTGGCATTCTAGTTCACACCTCACTCTAGCCCACAAGTGTGTGGCAAACATGAAATCATATGCACATGACAAAAGGCTGGACTACCTGCCCTGCAGCCAATTTGAAGGAGCGCAATATACACATATCAACATCGGTGTACCATGGAGTAGCCCCAAGCTGACATTCGATCAACATGACTATATTAAGATCAATTCATGTTCAGCTTAATATAAACCAAATTCCAAGCCACATCCGGATGAAACCCATGCCAACCCATGGCATGCAACATGTTGCATTATATTCCACATAATACCATGTTGTGTCCTGATGTGAGCTAAGACTAATTAAGCATTCAAGTGGCTGCACATTATTGTGTATCATGAAAGGGCACCTTCATAATGTACGTACTACAAAGAGAGCCAACAACATACCTTTTCACCCTTTGGCTCAAGATGTAAAGCAAGGTTCACAATACCAATTTTGGCACCTGTGTCGGTACCATATTGGTACTTGGTACAATGTTGATATTGGTCCATTCGGCATATGGACACTCGGTACGCCCCCCTTACCGAGTGTCGGTTTGGTACCGATACAATAAAGTATGCCCGATATGGATTGGTATGCACCAGTATGGTGAATCTTGATATAGAAAAAGCATATGCAGATCATATAAATGCCTATGTGCAGTCACTTCTGTTTTGTTGTGCAAATTTGAAGATGGACATCATTCAAACTTGAAATTAATACCAAGTAAAGATGATTAAAAAGACATAGATGCAAACTAACAGGGAGAAATAACTACATTCGCTATAACCAAATAATGTTGATGGATATGGATTGTCAAGGTGTCTTGTTCATTGGCTGCTCAAGGTGCCTAGGATACCTTTTCTGTGCACCTATGCCAACTTGTAACAAACAGGACCATTGGTTCAGAAAAAGATTATATTTATCATATGTACATGTAGATGTCTATATTCATAACCTAAAAGCATAAACATTTTTCTACTTGAATCTGTATAAGATGAACTTATGTGTATTAGATCTACATGTAGATGTCATATCTATAACCAAGATCTTGAAACATTACATGTATCAAGATCCAAGCAAATTCAAAACCACATATTTGTATCAATATCCGTATTTAAACACGGAACATCAAATTTATCCTTAAGTATGCAGTTGAAATAAAGAATGAATAGAAATACCGATTTGAATTGGATAATCCAAATTAATACACAACTCTGTCATCCTCTTGTGAATAGAGCATGGTGACAGAATAATTTAAGAGTTTTTAGCAGTTTGTCATTGAAGGGGTCAACTTTGGAACTCATAGCATTGCATTGGCAACTCTGGCTCTTCATTAACAAGCTTGATTCACCTTTGAAAATCCTATGCAAATATTTCTAATTTTAAGACATCATGCAAAACACCAATAGACAACATTTAGAACTAACAAATTAAAATGAATTACCTGGAGGCCGACCAAGATGCAATCACCAACAACCAGAAGAACATTGAGGGCACGATATTTCGATGATATCTTGCTCTTACGGGTATCATATGCCCTTGATACTGTTTTGCTTGTGGGGGATGACAATTTGGAATGACAAACACTGCATTCTATCATCCCGTTTTTCAGCATTTCAAACCTTAATCCTTTGTTAAATTTGTTTGATGTAACAACAATACCAAAATGTCGGCAATTCAAAGTTGCAAGAATAACTCCAAACAGAGCCCTTATCAGACCTGACAATGTTTAATAAAAGAACTAATTAGAATCGCCAAAGTGAAAGAACATTTAAGATCGTCATCATCATCTGCTCCTTTTCCCATCAATTATAGGGTTGTCTATGAAGTACGACCCTAGGTCAAAAAGGCCCTATAGAAGAACTAGAAAAATTTTCCAACCAACATCAACCCACTAGAATGTGGTGGCAAATTCTTAGTGAAAACAAATATAGCAAGAGAAGAGATTGTCATAAAACCTTTATCCTCTATTTAGTACGAAGGATGGATAGGAAAGGAAAGATGGATGAGGGAGAGGATGGATGGGTTTTCCATCCATTTTTTAAAACCATCCATCCTCCCGTAAGTTTGGTAAAAACATGGAAAGATGGAGAAAAATGATTCCCTTCTCTATTTGATATTGCAAGAATGAAATGGATGATGGATGATATTTGTATGATATTTTTACTAAACTATCCTTTAATGAAAAAAAGGTGGGGTGTGGGGTCTCTCATCTTTTGTCAAAAAAATAATGAGGAGTAATTTTGTCAATACAGAAACCTACCTCTCACATGTTCCATCCATCCTTTCTTGCATTCTCCTAATTTGGGAGAATGCAAATTAGTGGGCCAGCATCGATGGGCAATCCCTCCTTTTCAAACATTCTTCCCAAGATTTTTCAAACCAATCGGTGGATGGGGGAGATCTGTCCTTCCAGCCCCATCCATCCTCCCTCTCATGACCCCAACCAAACACAAGGTTAAGGAAGTTGGCAGGTGGAATCTTCCGTCCTATTAGTCACAATTTAAGTTCATGCATGACATGCAAGCGAGGAAAAACCATCTAGAACTCTGGTGTACTTGGAAAGAGTCCAGAGAAAGGAGAAAAAAAACTTTTTTGAAGCAAGTTCTGCTCTTCTCTGACGAAGGACAAATAAACCAAAGAGCCAAATTGAACCCAGTCCCACAAAAAAGAACAATTTAAAATATGAAAGAAAGTTAAAACTAAAGAATGAATCAACCAACAACCACAAAACCTAAAGAATAAAACAAATAACTCAAACCGCTTGCAAAGATCAACCAAGCAGCAAATATCAGAGGACATGCTAAACAACACAACCAGCGACCTAACAAAAAGCTAGAATTTTTCTCTTTTTACTCGAAATAAAGTTAATTAATATTTCAATTAAGCTTTTCTGGACCTATAAAAAGAAACAACATTATAAAATCTAAGGAAAACAAAAGGCAAAAGCCAAAACTTTTCAACCGTATAAAAATAACCGAACAAAGCTCGAAATAACCGAAGTTAAAGAAATCAAATGACTTATCAAGATCAAAGACCATCTACCCCGACAGGATCCAAGCACACAGAGCCGCAAAAGAGAGGAGATCTAGTTCAACCGGAATTCCAAAACCCACCTGGATCCTCCTCTAGGATTCAAGCCCGGATCGCCGGAATCCGAATCCCATGCGATCGAAACCAGGAAATTCGGGCGGGGCGAGGTGCCGCCGTCTCGGATCTGGCTGGAGACCTTCGCCCCCGGCGCAAGGCTCTTGAAGAGGAATGGGGAGGTGAAGAAAGACCCAGATAGAGAGATCCGGAGGGAATATCCGAAGCTATGAGGAGGTAAAGAAAGAAGAGAGAGGTTATTTATAGGTGGGATTTGCCGCTGCGTCTCTATTGCATGAACCTTGCAGCACAGCACGGCCTTCGCATCCTCCCCTTCCCCCTTTCGCGTGGACGACGACAAAAGCATGATACCGATAATGCCCCTGTATCTATTTCTTTCTTCTAAGATATTTGTGTTATTTTCTGATTTAAGCAGGGTATGTTGGTAATTAGAGATGAGAGCGTGTTCTCTTGGGAGAAGCAGTGTGATTAAAAGTTAGGGGTTTATATGGTTGGAAAAGCATGATCATTTGTCCGACCAACTGGGGTTACAATTTTCAAAGTAGTTTTGATTTTTAAACGGGCATGGGAAAAATAAAAATAAAAAAAAATTACATAAATACCCTTCTAAATATCGAATTTTATATAAATATTTTTTTAAAATTTATATTTACATGTATACCCACGTCAGACATTTATTTTACTATTATATCCTTTTCCACTCTTATTTTTACATATATATATATATATATATCCACGCAGTCTAATATTGTTAAAAAAACTA
>JAOXJJ010000615.1:213250-243591 GCA_025769935.1 Phoenix roebelenii
ACAAAAAAGTAATTTCAAAATTTTATTTTATTTTTAATTAAAATAAATATGGTTTTTATTAACGATGTTAGAAGAACTATTATGATATGGGCATTTATGTAAAAACAGTATTTTATAAGAGCACAGAAATGAATATAAATTTTAAGAGAGTTTCGTGTAAATTTAAATTTTTAAGAAGTATTCATGCAAAAAATTCAAAAATAAATGATATGCTAGCTTTAGAATTTGATGGGGGATGCAACGAATAATCTTATCAGAGGTAGTGTGATAAATGTTTGTGTGGAAAAGAAAATGGTATAGTAATGGCATGGTAATAAGAAAATGACTTTGGATGTTTGGGTTTATCCTTTTTTATGTGCAGTAAAAGTTCAAAAATTATTTTCTTTAATATTACGAAAAATTTGATAACTCCATTTGATTTTAATATTTAAATTCAAAATTAAAAAATAGTTTCAAATTTGAATTCAAAATTTGAAAAACACCACAAAACACACTTTATTGTGTTTTAGTTACAAAATTTAAGATTTGGAGTCTATGCATTAAAACAAAATAATACTTACTTGCGTGGTGCCCATTTAATTTCAACTGTGGCTATCATTTGCTCTTTAATTAGTGAATTTATTTAAATTTTAAATTTCAAAACCTAGTGCAATACTACTGAAAACTCTTAATTAAATACTTAAATATATAGGACTAAACTTGTGTGTACAACTAATTAATCAACCAAAACTCTATAAATAACTTTTTTTTATGATTATAGTGTCATCAAACCAAAAAAAATTAGTGACTCTTTTTTTTTTTTGCTAATGCAGGTGGATCATACCTGACGGGATCGGATACACCCAATAAAGTCAAAAAATAGGATATCTCGGAGCGCCAAGGGCAACTCCCCATCAACAGTCCAAGAGGTGCCTCCGGAGTGACAAGCTACATACGCAGCCACCCAATCCGCAGCACCATTGCCTTCACAGTAAATATAATTGGCCTGAAAGGCCCATCCATCCCTCGCCATAGCCCAAATATCACGGAGCAAGGAATGGTTACTATCGCCACCCCTTGGACCCCCCCGGATCCAACTGATGATGGTGGCTGAATCACCCTCCAAAATGATGGAACTAGCCTGTAAGACGCACCAGGCATGGCAAAGGCCCGTCCAGGCTGTTCTCAGCTCTGCACTCGGAACCGAAGTGTCAAATAACTGACTGCCACTGGCAACCACAACCCTGGCAGACGGGTCCCGAATAATAAAACCCGTGCCTCCCCTCGTGCCACCATCCAGGACAGACCCATCAAAGTTGACCTTGAGAAAACTCAGAGGTGGAGGGTCCCAGATGAAGAACACCGTACGGGATACTGCCGAAGCAGAGTGGAAACCCCAGATGTCCCGAGCTATCAAGGTCCCTCCAATAAGGATGGTGTAACACAGCTCTGCCGCCTGAACGCAGGCACTCTCGACCACAAATCGCGGCAACATATGTCGTTTGCCGAAAGTGCGAGCATTCCTGGCCAGCCAGATCTGATAGGCAGTGCAGCTCGCTCGAACAGCCTCTTGACGAAACACCGAGGACTCTGAGCCCTGACGCATTGCCTGTAAGAACAAGTCCCTACAGCGCCACACCACCTGTGGGACCCCTGCCAGACGCCAAGTACCCCTAGCCCATGTGCACTGAAACAGGGCATGGTTCAGTTCACCGTCTCGACCACACCGCAAGCCCCACACTCCAATGAAATCCTCACACCTCAACCTCCAAGTACAGCTCTCATAGTAAGACAGTCCTAGACCACCTTCTAGAGGAACAACGCGACCCTCAGGTGGAGCCTCAATCGCCAGATCTAGGCACAATCCAGGCCAGGCTCATACTCCCGCCTAAGGATGCGGGAGAGATTGCCCATCCTGACCCTGGATCTGGTCGAGGAACTCCACACTCGTACATCTGGTCCACCACTATATGGTAAAGAGAGTGAGCGGACCCGCTCCACCAGATGCTCCCCGAAGAAACGGGCCAACCGAATCTCATCCCAGTCGGCCGCCCCAGGGGTCATGAGATCACAGACATGTAGACCCTCCCGAGCCTTGATACTAACCATAGTCGCCCAAAGCCGCAAAGGAAGGCCATCGACCCATGGGTCCCCGGCCACATCGATGCTACGCCCATCGCCTATCAGGCATCGGGTGTGACTCGATACCATATGCAAGTACCTCGCTATCTCATGCCATAAAAAGGAGCATCTCCGCCCTCCTTGGGCACAGTCCTCTGGGCCTGCCCCCCCATAACGGATAGTCATGATCTGGTTCCAAAACCCCTGCGGCTCCAGGATGAAGCATGCCGGGCAAGGAGCAGCTCTCGTCTCTCCAGGAGAGATAGCACCCCTAGACCACCCTTCCTGAAAGGGAGGCAGATACTCTCCCATGCCACTAGGTGCACCCCACGGCCCCCTCCATGTGAGCCCCATAAGAAGCTTCGAAGAAGTCGTTCGATCTTCAGTAGAACTGACCTTGGCATCACCGTATTTGCCATAAGATAGATGGGCATGGAGCCCAATATAGATCAAATCAGCGTTACTCTGCCCAACATAGACAGAGACGCTGCCCGCCAACCCTTTAGTCTGCTTTGGACCCGTTGCACCAGCCCAGTACACTCAGAAACTCGCAATCTCCTACCCGAGATCAGAACACCCAGATAGGTCCAGGTCCCATCCTGCTCGGGCATCTCCAGAATCCTCTGAATCCCCCGTTGACCCCAAGTGACGTACTTGGGATGAAGGAGATGGCGGATTTTTGGGCATTCACTCTCTGACCCGATACAATGCAGTAGGCGGCCAAAACCCTCCTGATAGCCTGAGCATCCGCTATGCGAGCCCGAGTCAGGAGGAGGCAGTCATCGGCAAAGAGTAAATGTGATATCGGCTGGGCCCCTGGAGCTGGGACGTAAGCCTCCAGCTCTCCGACGGCACACGCATCCTGCAGCGACCGAGACAAGATATCAGAACAAATGATAAACAAGTACGGAGATAACGGGTATCCTTGCCGAAGCCCCATAGTAGATCTGAAAAATGGAGATGGAGAGCCGTTGACCAAGATAGAAAACCTTGGTCCTCGGACATAGCCCAGAACCCACCCAATCCATGTCTCATGGAACCCCAGATTCTCCAAAACTAGCCTCAGAAAACTCCACCTGATTCTATCATAAACTCGTTCCATATCCAGCTTGATAGCCATCAAGCTTCGCAGCTTCGAGGCCCGTCGAAGATCCCACATCATCTCTTGGGCCACCATGATGTTATTGGAAATACTCCTACCTCTCACAAAAGCATACTGCTCCTGACAGATAATGCCAGAGAGGAAGGGCTTCATATGATCCATCAGTATTTTTGCCACAACTTTGTATAAAGTTGTGCACAAACTGATCGACCTAAAGTGGCTTGGCTCGGCCACATCCTGACGCTTTGGTATAAGCGTGACAAATATGGCCTTCCAGTCGTCAAGCATCCCTGCCCGACTGAAAAAATACAAGACCACTTCCACTACTGCAATCCGGATGATACCCCAGTATCTCCGGAAGAAGAAAGATGGGAAGCCATCTGGACCAGGAGCCCTATCCTCACCCAGTGCCTAGATTGCCTCACGCACCTCCCTCTCCGTCACTGGTCGAACCAACATAGCATTCTCAGCCGTACCAATTTGGAAATCAGCCCTTGGGAGCTGGCCGGCAGCGTCAGACTCACTATCCTCCATCCAACGAGAGCAAAAGAAATCGAGTAGGATATGGCTGATCGCCGAATCACCCTCCACCCGGTGGCCCTGCTCATCCCGCAAGGATCGAATCATATTCCTCTGCCTTCTGATAACTGTAGAACGATGAAAGAAACTAGTATTCCGGTCACCCTCTCTAACCCACTGAATTCTGGATTTTTGTCTCTAGAAGATCTCATGTTGACGCAGGATCGAGTGGTGAGTGACAAGAAGTTCCCGGAGGCTCACCATATCGGCCTCAGGGAGCGTGCCTACCTATCTTCTCTTATTTGGAGGTCAGCAATCGCGGCCTCCACATCCTCCAACTTCCTAAAGATATCGCCCACTACCTCACGGTTCCAACGCCGTAGCCGTCGCTTCATCAATTCCAATTTACGTGAAACCCTCTGCATGGCATCACCGCGAACTGACAAACTCCAAGCTCCTCGGAAAATGTCCCAGGATTGAGGGAAAGACAGCCAAACCTTCTCGAAGCGGAAGGGGCACTGGTGATAGAATCCAATACCGTCGAAATCAACAAAGGACAATGGTCCGAAGCAATCCGAGGTAGATGACTAACCCTGTAGGAAGAAAATCTGATGAGCCAGTCAGTGGAAGCAACAACCCTATCAAGCCACTCCCATACCCTGGCTCGTCCGGATTGGTTATTACACCAAGTGAACTGCGGGCCGGAGAAACCTAGATCTACTAGGCCGTTCCACGAGAGAAAATCGCGGAACTCCCTCCTATCCACAGTGTTGGTGAAAGTCCTACCTCCTTGTTTCTCACTTACCTCTAAGGTGCAATTGAAATCACCCACCATCGCCGTCGGAAGACCCTGAGCGATTAAGTGGGTGAGCTCATCCCACAAAACCCTCCTGGTCCGATGGTCAGTACTAGCATACACACCGCTCAAGACCCATGGTGCAACATTAGGTTCTAAAATAATCATCAGGACCTGTTGGGAGCAGTTATGGAATACATCGACTATGGCCACACCCTGCTTCCATAGAGCCACAATGCCCCCAGACAACCCCTGAGATTCAACTACATATGACTCCCAGTCAACCTCAAACCGCCATAATATACGACCGAGTCCTCTACCAGATAGTCATGTTTTATAGAGTAGGCAGATCTCTGGACTATGGATCTGAACTAACCTCCTAAAGGATGACATGAAGGCTAGCTTAGCCGTCCCTCTACAATTCCATGCAAGAATCCTCATGGGAAAAAATTCGAGAGGTCGGCCACAGGCACATCCACCCTCTGGGCTGCAGGGTCCATCACCACCTCGTGATAAGGATCGTCCTGCTGACCCTCATCCACACTAGCCCCAGACACGACTCGCAACACTGCCGCCTTCACCCGTTGTACGACCGTCGAGTGATCCGCGGACCTGCTAATCGCCCCCTCATAACCACTCGAGTCACCTACCCGGGCTCCACAAGTGCAGGCGCATCCCACCCTACCAGAGGGTCACTCATAGGGCAGTCTACGCAAACAAGGAGCCTACTAGTTCTAGTCGCATCGCCCAAATCGGGCCCGCTCGAGGCACCATCCCCTTGTCCCACATCCACCTCTAGAGGGCCTAGAGTAGTAGGGATCTAGGACGGCGGAACCACCCCCAGGGCCTGGGCCCTAAACTGGAAACCAGAAGCACTGGGCCCCACAAGCTCAACCAACGGATCAGGCCCAATGGCAGGGCCCGTAGAGCCCAAATGGGCCGTGAACAGTGGAAGGCCCCCGCCTACAGGGGCCTTCCCAGAAGCCTCCATGCGTGGCCTAGACAATTTGGGCCACGCGCTGACCACCGCGGGACGGGCTAGGGAACCCATCGCGCGTTCACCGCACGCACCACGCGGGGCTCATGTGCCCCGCGGGTCGCTGACTTGGCCGGGCCTCCCTTGTGGCCCGCCCGACCCCGGCCCAAGAAGCGGCCCACTTCCAGTAGCGGCCTAGAGTAATTGGGCCGCTTCTTGGACTAGTTCGCGTGCTGGCCCACCGACCCAGCGCTCGGCCCAGCCTGATCCGACTGGCCGGCCCGAACCCCAAACGGCCCAGTCCTACCCACCACGGGCTTCGAGTCAACACGTCCCACGAGCGTGTTGCCAACCGTGTCAACTCGGAAGCCCTCTTCCTGCCCACCGGAAGCCAGGGCCCCCACCACCATGGGCGGGGAGTGGCGACGAGCTACTTTGGTAGGCTTTTGCCAGCCCTCTAAGTTCGGTGGAGACACCGGAGGGCTGGGCGGAGCAACCGACGAGGAAGGCCGAGAAGGGGGCAACCCAGTTGAGGGCTCAGTCGTCTTCCCCGGCTGCGGCGGCCCTTTCTCTCGTGGCTGCAGGGCGCGGGATGTCACCAACCATGGGCCATAGATCAGCCCGGGAATCTCCACCCCGGGTGGACACACTCCCATCGGCGCCGGAACCCCGAACCGGCACACTAGCTTGAGATGTCCGATTCTACCGCACCGAACGCAGGGATCCGAGATACTCTCGAAGACAAAAGGCTGCCAGAGAGCCTTCATCCTTCCGAGTATTCGGATTCCTGGGAGGAGGGGCTCGGAGGCGTCAATCGCCACCTTGACATGCGCGAAGCCCATGGCTCGGCGCCCCTCTGTGACTCCATCCACTGCCAACGGCCGCCCTACCTTGGCAGCGATTTCCAGAATGGTCGAGGTCGATCAATACTCTGGGGGAAGCCTAGGTAGCTGGAGCCAGACCACCACCGTCTTTACCGAAGTCTTCCTGGGTAGGAAATCCGGCATCCATGGCTCCATGGCTAAAAGTTGCCCCGCCACCACCCAGGGCTCCTCCAATAGGGCTCGGTCCCAGACCTCCGGCGACCGAAACCGCAGCGCAAAATGGTCTTCGGCGAGGGTAACCGCCACCACCTCCCCTATTTTCTTCAACTGGGCAGCCACATCCTTGGCCACCCACTCGACCGGCACCCACCGGCCGAGGCTCCGACCGACCAATGCTAATCCTTCCTACTTCCGACGGGCAACCTCGATGGGCTCCTCCAGGAGCTCGAAGACTGACAAGAAGTGTTGGCTCAAACGAGCCACCTCCGTCTCCGTCAGCCGGTGAGTAACCCAAGGTCCAGGTCGCACCCGGCCATCGGGTCGCTCCCTTTTCCTCCCCGAATTTGTACCTTTTTCTTGAGCTGCTACCTCCGTCCCCATCCTCGACGTCGGCACCGTGGTCTGCTCCGTCGAATCTTTGCCTTCCATCGTCGACGACCCCGAGCCTGCTCCCCTACCAAGCCCGTCGACCCCACCATCGGCTGCTTCCCCTTTTTCTGGACCATTGAATTTTCTGAAAAGAACAAGCAAACAGAAGAGCCAGCAAACATGAAACCAGCCTCGATCTCCGTCGAGTACCAGATAACAGCAGAGCTCTCACCGACCACCGGCGAAGAGAGCCGTTAGGCACGACTGACTTTTCTCTCTCCTCAAAGTTTCTCACTCTAAAGAGCCGTTCGTTATTTCTTTTGCGAACTCCACACGCACAAAAAAAAGAGGAAAAAATAATTAGTTTACAATATTTTCTCCACGAGCATAAAAAAAATTGAGATAAATTAATTTTTTAGTGGAACTCTTAGAAAAGAAAAAAAATGCTTCCTTTTTTTTGGATCTCTACACGCACAAAAAGAAATAAAAATAATTTGTTCGTAATATTTTCTCCACAAGCACAAAAAATTCAAATAAATTAGAATTTTAGTAGGATTCTTCAAAAGGCAAAAAAATCATTCAAAAATAAATGTATGCACAGAAAATCTATGGCAAAAAATAAAAAATAAAATATTTATAATATTTACTATATTAGATTTTTAGTGGAACTCTTCGAGGAACGAAAAAAATCTTATTTCTTTCGAGAACTCTATACACATAGAAAAAAGAAAAATAATAATTCATTTGTACTATTTTCTCCATGAGCATACAAAAATTCAAGATAAATTAGATTTTTACCAGAATTTTTCAAAAAGAAAAAATTCTCTTCTTATTCCTTTTAGAAATTCTACACTTATTAAAAAAAATTATTTGTAATATTTTCTTTATAAGTAAATTAGATTTTTAGTGAGACTCTTCAAAAAGGAAAAAAAATACCATGTGCATAAAAAAAACGAACACAAAAGAGTCATAATAACTATAGGATGTCAGGTAAAAAAAAAGGAAGTCACATGCATAAAAAAATTCAAAAAAATAATTTAAATTCAAGAAAATTCATTCATTCATAATAAAGGAAAAAATATGGTGTTTAGAGGCTGTGTAAAAAAAGAAAAGTCAAAAACTATATTTCTTGTTGCCTCAAGAAGAAAGGGTGCCTTTGTTGCTGCGTTTTGAAGGTCGTCGCCCAACTTATGGTTTGACACAGCTACGACGTCGTAGTTCTGCCTCCACAACATCCATCTTCTATATTAGGGCAGCCATTTGATTTTGAACTTCATCCATCAGATCATCTTATTGTCGTTCGATGTTGTAAAGATAGTACTGATCGTCATAGTAGGAATCATCATAGTAGGAATTATAATAGTAGGAACGGCTTCTTCTTGTACTCATGTGGATCGATTTACTCTGATACCAATTGACGCAGTCGAAGATAGGGTTTATGTGGTGGACTCAGATAGAAGGGCTAATCTTTGCTCTCTCTTTTTATTTTTCTCAAGTGGCGGTTAGGATTTTGGTTGATGGAATGATGAAGAAAAAAGATGATGATGATGATGAAGAGATTAGGTTTTATGGATGGCAGCCAAGTTAAGAAAATGGTGAACAATTAAACTAGGGCTAGAGTTAGGACGCGGTGATGATGGATGCAAGAAAGATGTAAGGAAGATAATTAGATCTTAATTGAAAGAGTCTCACCTTCACTCAATTGACAAAACAAATAAACCTAAAATCAAACCCAACTTTATGTACACGCCCTAAGGATTGGACACCTTGCCCCCAAGCGATGATCCAAATACAACGCATATCTAGGATGACTCGAGCTCCTGCTCCTGCATCAGGTCCTAAATAGGTTCAAAATCTTTAAGGCTAAAGAAAAAACCCAAACTATGAAAATTCTTAAAAGACTTAGGCTTGATCGAGGTGAAAAATATACCTCAAATAAGATGACCCTAATCTACCAAGAACATGGGATCATTCATAAGGTAACTCCTCTTTATTCCCCTCGATCCACTAGTGTAGTGGAATGGAAATGCCGAATCTTGATGGATATGATTAACTCAATATTAATTAGTTTAGGCATACTTGAAAATATGTAGAGGGAAGCTGTATTAGTAGCCTGTTATATCCTAACTAGGATATCTTTTAAGGATAATTATAAGACCCCTTTTGAACTTTAGAAAGGTAAAACTCCAAGGTTAAATTATCTTAAAATATGCAAATACCTAGCCAAAATAGGTATACCTAAACTCAAAAGAAAAAAAAATATATCCTAAAACTATAGATGTAATCTTTCAAATCAAGCCATTAACTCTAAATTTAACTCAATCATTCAAAACCCCTGGATTTTGGCCTCCTTACCTCAAGATGGTAAGCAAGGTTGTAGGTGGGTATTCCAAAAGAAATTTAGACGTGATAGATCTATCGAAAAATATAAGGCTAGACTAGTAGTTAAGAGTTATAATCATAAAAAAGGCCTGGATTTCTTTGATACATATTCACATGTAGCTAGAATCATAACTCTTAAAACCCTTCTTGTCATTGCTTCTATCCTTAGATTGATCATTCATCAAATAGATATAAAGTCTGCATTTCTAAATGAAGAACTTGAAGAAGATATCTACATAGAACAACATAAAAGCTTTGTTATAAATGGACAAGAGAATAAGATGTGCAAACTTGTCGAGTCACTCTATGGTCTAAAACAAATAGATAAATAATGACATGAAATGTTTGATAAAATTATCATAGCCTTTGGTTTCATCATCAATGATCATGATAAATGTGTTTATTCTAAAATCATCGATGATAGTTGTGTAATTCTTTACTTGTAATTCGATGATATTCCAATTTTTGGAAGAACCCTTGAGATCATATCCAAAATCAAATCATTTCTATCAACTAACTTTGAAATGAAAGATCTAGGTAAAATTGATGTTATCTTTAGGATGGAGCTAATCAATTCCCCAAGGAATTGCTCTCTTTCGTGCTCATTCCTTTGAAAAATGATTGAAAATTTTAGTTACTTTGGTTGAAAATCTGTATCCACTTAACTTAATCCTAGTCTTGTGGATAGGTCTGATATTCGCACGGGTGTGCTACCCTACGTTGAATAGTCGAAAAGGAGATAAAGGAAGGTAGTGACAATAGCATGGGTCTAGGTGCCTTAACTTTACAGGACTATCGCTATTGTGACACCGCTTATATAAAAAAAGAGAAGGTAGGGTGTAGTCGGAGCTCCAAATTACTCTACTACTAATAGTAAACTAGAGTTCTACTAGAAAACTAAGCAAGAAACTTAAAGGGAAAAAAGCAACAACAAGTTAAAGATAAAGATAAAGTTTTGTTGTTTGATTGGAAGAAGAAGCATTCCTTTTTCGGATCACATTCTATTATTTATATAAGATGACAAACGATATGATAACTACCTATTTCTTGCGGGAGTAACCTACGCTTGGCCTTCATTTATGATGGTTCTGATAACTGATACCAACTGCCCTACACTACTTATGTTATCACAATTGCTAGATCCGATATTAGTTATCAAATCGATAAAGAGTTTTCATATAGTCATGCTTAATCAGTCTCAAGCCTGTTATAATTGATCTTCATTTGACCTGCCCATAATAGTTCACCCGGATCATATCTTTTTATTTGGCCTATAAAACGATGCCCTGTGTTAAGGTATCTTCAAGCCAACTCGGTCGGCTCTTCTACGTGGTGTTTGTTTTTTCCACCTTAGTTCTCATTAAGATTTTTTTTTTTTGCCTTTTAAAAGAGTATAAAACATATAGAACACTGTTTACACTTGTCTCCAATAACCAAATCCCATTGAATCCATTCTAAATAACTTAGACAATGGAGAATGTAATTTTGCCCTCCGGTTTGTGACTTAAAAAAAAGTACAAAACATATAGAACGTTGTTTACACTTGTCTCCAATAACCAAATCCCATTGAATCCATTCCAAATAACATATCAGGGATCTAAATCTTAATCTCTGAGGGTTTCCAATGTTGATTGCATCCTGCCAACCAATCAGTAGGGAAGTTGGCCTCAGAAGAAGTGTACATAGGCCAACAGCTAGAATACATCCTTAAATATAGGGATGGAATGCGATGTGCTAGAGATGTCATTAATCCACCCTATAACCATACTGGAGTCACCGTCTATAATAACCCTTTCACTTTTGAGAATAAAGCTAACCACATGGAGGGCTTTCAAGCTACTTGTAATTCAATAAAATAGAGATGGTAGAGAAACAACAAGCCCCAGCATACAAGGCCCAAGTTTCATGATCATGAACTATGAATCCTGCACCTCCGCAGCTATCCTTTACCGTTCTATTAAAGTTGACCTTCAGCAAACTTTGAGAAGGGGGCATATTTAAAGTCCTATCGTCAATAGCATACTCTAGCTTTGTTGTGTGGCTAAATGTGCGCATGTTCCTAAGATGTAGAACCGATCATGGGCCGAGCTTGGCAAAAAAAATGTCAAATTTTACATACGCCTAACCCAAAACCTAATTAAAAATGAATAGAGTTTAGGCTCGAGGTTTGGCCTATAATTAGCTCTACTCAGATGCCATTATAAGTTAGGATGTGATTGTAAAGAAATTCCAAACCGAGCCTGCACATTTTATAAAAATATTGATGCTTAAGAAAGCTTGCATGGCAAAAATAACCCACATTCAAGCAGCAACGAAGGGCCACGAGCCACTAATATCAAGTGGAAGGAGGAGCAACATGGTTTTAACATTGCCCATTACCTGTATTGAGCATTGTATACCGCACCGGTTTTGTGAGTTGCATCAATCCACGAGCTCGTTTTGTGGCACGGTCAGCCCATAGCATCACTCCTCCATTTATTTTTTTAAAAGTAAAACTTGGTCCTTTCCTTTAACAAACCTAATTATAATGGAATAATTACCATCGACCACCATGACAAACCCTTAATTGTCGGTGTAGACCTGCTTAAAGACATGCCGTCGGTGCATTACTTTCGCCTCTTCTATCACCACCTTCCCCTCTTCGATTCGATTTCCAGAACGTTTTAACCCTAGAAAAATGATATCTTGATCGATAAAGAGTAAGCCGAAGGAGAGCGAAGGATGAGCGCGAGCAACGTCAACGCCGTGTTTTACGCGGACACCTACCACCCGATCCAATCCGGGAGCATCGACGGCACCGACATCCTCCCCCACGACAGAGCCGTCTACGGCGCCCTTCTCTGTTCCAACGCCGGCCTCTGTACGTAACTCCAACTCCATCTCTTCTCGCTTCTCTACTTCCCCTCTTTCTCCGCCGTGCTCTAATGTCATCGAGAAATCGGGTGTTTTTTAGATGATCCGTTTGGCGATCCCAAGGTTATCGGCGATCCTTACTGCACTGTATTCGTCGGCCACCTCTCCCGCCAGACCGATGAAGAAATTCTTCGAAAGGTGGGATGGCGACCCCTGAGCGTTGTTAAAAATCGGATTTTTACTCGTCTTTGTTTTGATTTGGGTCTGTCTTTGTTCGTAAGTTGATTGGTTCTTCTTCTTCTTCTAAACATTGTAGGTTATGAGCAAATATGGGAGGGTGAAGAACCTGCGGTTAGTGAGAGATATTGGTAATTTCTTGCTTTTGATTTTTTTTTTCGGGTTAGGGGAAAAATAGAATGGTCGTCTTCTGCAATGAGGGGATTAGATACAGGAGTTGCTGGAGATTTCACTGTGATGTTTGTTATGATGAGATGCTGTAGTATTTCTAATTGGGTGGATTTATGCAAGATTTCTGATGAACTACCTAAAGAAAGATTGCTGAACTTTGGTGGAATCCTTTTGGAGCTCTTCTATTCTTTCTAATAGGTACTTCAAAAAGTCCTCTGAGGAAGTATCGATAGCTAGAGTATCTTTAATATCCAAAATAAAGGACTCTTTTCGTTGTCTTTCATATCCGATATTAAAGAAAACACATAGCTCTCTCTTTACTCTCTCTCGAAACAAATTTAGATTAGGGAAAACTTTTTTTTTGTAACAAAAAGAAAAAGGTGAGGAAGGAAGATAGAAACTTGAGTCCAAGCATGTTTGCCTACAAGGCCCAAAGGAAATGAGGTCCTTAATCACCTAGCAGCCACTACACTTACATATCAGGTTTCTACTGACACATCAGTTATGCCAAGAGATGATAGGAAGCCTCACTGAGCACGACAAAGGCCTGGCAGCGATTTCATGTTGAGGCAAGTTGATCTGGTTACTCAAATTGCTGATGTTAGTGCCTCTGATAAACTCTGCTGATAAAGGCTCATTGCAATCCATGCCAAACAAAGGGGCATTGCTTCTACTTTTGGAAACCTTTATCGAGAAATTTGGAAAACACTATTAGAAAAGAAAAGCCTGTGAAACAGAACTGCCACTCAGAAATTATCTCACCAAGACATTATCACCTGGATACCTCATATTTCTGTTCCAACATTTTTCCATTAATGAACACGTGCCTGCTTTATATGCCTCTGTTCACCAAAACATGCATTTATCTGGTTAAATTCGTTTGCGGAGTATGCCTCTTTTTGTTTATCTGATTGTGTTGCTTTGCTAGTTGCAGTTACTGGTGCCTCACGTGGTTATGCTTTTGTTGAATATGAAACTGAAAGAGAGATGCGCCGTGCATATGAGGTCCAACATTCATGCCTTGTTCCTTGAGCTTTTGTTTCCAACATGCTCATTGCCTGCTAAAACTCACAACCTTTGTATCTGTATCTATGATTATTTCATAATTATGATATCTGGTGGATGAAGTGTCAATATAATGCATTCTTTAACAAAACATTTATGTTTTTTGGTTCACATTACTATTGTTTATTAATCCTCTTCATTTTCAAATCTGCACGCATAATTCTGGGCAAGGAATTGGTGTTCATCTGAATGTTCTGTTTTCTGAATAGGTGGTAACACATCAAGTTCATTTTGATACGTTCATCAGTTTTCTTTTGTTAAAGCATAGCATGAATGAAGTTGTTCAATTAAAAGCACGAAAGAAAAATTTGGCACATTTAGGGAATCAATGAACTAATCATGCAGTGTTTCTGAGAGTCTACTAGTATTTCTGTGTGCTGGATGATTTAATGTACTCATCCTTCCTTCATATAAATCACGTGTTAATAGAGTTAATCAGTGGCTTTGTAACAGTAAGACAAAAAATTAATAATTGTATCATATGCACAACCTGGAGACAGTTCTAGTTTCTGCTTCCATCAGGAATCATATTATCTTATAAATTGAAGTTTACTTCTGCAAAACCTTTTCTGCATTCCTTGAAGGCTGCAGTTGTCAAATCTAGAAGCTCAGTGAATGTTGGGATGAGAGTACTTTCTTTGTCATGCAAATAAGTCACTAAACTCCTTGAGTGCAAGCACACACACCTGTAGTTGCAGGGCATGTAGTTGATTTCACATATTTTTTCTTGTAAGAATTTAAGTATTTATTACAAGGAAGCTATAGGTTTTTCTACTAATGATAGTGTTCAGCTTGTGATCTGAATCAGTCATCAAATTTTTGCCAACTTAAAAAATCAGAGTCCCTCCTTTGAAATTAAAATATTTAGTGAATAACCAGATATGAAGAAATTTATGGTATCAACATTCATGGGAGATAAGAAGGCCACCCAAGAGTGGAAGCAGACTGAATGTTCTACCAGTTAGAACTGGTATACTGCATGCAAGTTAGGATGCCTCATCAGTTACATGAGGTTTTTGGAAAGGAACATATGTCTAACTGACATCAGTCTTTGATAACTTGACAATTTGCAAGCACAACAAAGCATGACAATGAAATCTTGACACATTATGAAACAACTAATCTTTTAGATAGAACACTGACTGGGTCCCTAGTAAGATCATAAGCTACCTTCTTTAAGGAATAAAAGTTGGTTTACTGAAGTATAGGCAACTAAGGTCTGCAATAAATCCTACTACTTTACTAGAATGTTATGAGTTAAATGACCAAACTGATTGCCTGTAGTAATTTAGAGAAATCCTTCTCTGATCCCTATTCACCCTTCAGAAAGAATTTATGAATCAAGGTATTGCTGCAAACTGTCATAATGAAAATTTAGTCATATCCACTCACTGAATCATTTTTTATAGGAACACTTATTCATGAATCATTTCTGCCTTTGGTTCAAGTCTATAGGTGTCCATTACATTGGTATGAAAAATGACTTTATTCATGATGATCCTCTTGTGGTCTATAAGCAATCTCACCCATCTTTCCTCAGCATGTCTGTCATCTTTGCCATGCCATCCGTGGTCTAAACAGGCCCTCACTGCCTAACTTAAGTTCAATCACATAACAATGGAAGTTCTTTTGTTGCAGAATATGATTGTGCCATAAGCACACCTGGTGATGTGAAAGGCTTAGATCCATAGATTGAGTGCTATAAGATGTGGAGCAGAATGTTAACTCTATTTTTTCTCAAAGTGTTGGTGTTTGCTTTCTGCAGCAGAATTCTGTTCAAGGTATAAAGTGATAAAGAGACCAAAAAAAAGTGTGACAGTAGCTTACCAATCCCAGTTTTTCTTTATTTCTTACATGATGCACCCAAAGCGATCATCGCTTTGGAAGGTAGAGCCCTATTGAAATAAAAAAAATAAAAATCACAGACTGTATGACAATTTAGATCAGTGTTTAAAAAAATATAATTTGGGAATAAAAAAGTGACTATCAAAATACCTAAATAAGCCCAAAGGCTATCAAATAACAAAATGCCTAAATAAGCTCAAAGGCTATCAAAATAAAATAAAATCACTCTAACCACAACGAAACTGGCTGGACCATCCTCCTGCGGCGACTGTAGACCCAAGTGACAGGTGATCTGGTACTAGAGCCTGCACCAAAAAGTATAGTTGTCATGCAACAAGAAATATTTGAAATTGAATAACAAGATTATGATGCCAGGTTCTAGAGCATGTCTTTTCAAAGGAAAGGTAGCTGACCACTTGATATCAAATGAAGATTTATAACAAAAACTCCTTCCTTGCTGGAGCCGCTGATTTAGCTATTATTGGAAAACGTGATATGCATTTTGTCCTGGAAGATGACATGTATGATTTACATGTTTTTTATGAACATTAACTCATGTCATGACTGCAACTTCTATTGTTTTTTCAGCTGCTAAATTTATTAGCTGCTTGAACATACCCTCTAATTATTCTCCTCATGCATGTAGGATGCACACCATTCTATTATTGATAACAGTGAAGTGATTGTAGACTATTACAGGCAGCAATTGATGCCTGGATGGATCCCGCGGAGATTAGGTATGTTAAAACACTCAAGCATTGCTTGAATTCGGCACTTACCAAAACCTTGAGACACTGTTCAACAGGAGGGGGCCTTGGAGGTAGGAAGGAATCTGGTCAGCTTCGCTTTGGAGGTCGAGAGAGGCCATTCCGAGCTCCTTTGTATGGAATTAACTCTTCACGTCAAGCCCTGTTGTTGTGTGACTTCATATTAGTTTTTCTGTCGCAGTATGTATAAAAAGCCAACCAGCTTACATCCTTGATTTTTGTGCAAGCAGGCGTCCTATTCCCTATGATGATCTGAAGAGGCTTGGTATTCCACCACCACCTGAAGGACGATATATGTCACGCTTTGAGGTATAAGTTTCTATTTTCCTGTTTAATTTGCATCCATGAAGTAGTTACCTTGTCATGGAAAAACAGACACCTTTGGGGCTCGATGATATCATTTCATGGATGTTCTTGTTATAGTAACTTTTTTAACCAGTATTTTTAGGGCTCAAATGCCTGAACTAACTTGATGTCAGGATTATCAATTTGTCTTCAAAAATTGAGTATCATTGTGCTGTAGCAACAGCATTGCCTCGGTGTTAACTGACTGCCTGTGAGCAGTGTTGCTTTCACTTGTGGCCATATTTTGAACACAGTTCCTTCTGTGGAAGTTGTTTCTATTTCATTTCTATAACATACATGGTTAGTGGGCACATTTATTGTCCCCTTTTTCTCCATGAGATACATAATGATTCCTTGTTACTTTTAAGAATGTAGACTGTTACATGGTAACCAACCTCGCGGTTTCTTTGTGATTATAGGTTCCATCACCCCCCAGACGGAGAAGCAGCCATGCGGACAAGGAAGACTCACCATATGTGCAGCGAAGATCCAAAGATAGGGAAGAACCTTCCCACAAGCAGCAGAGAAGTTCAGCTGACAGAGATGATTCCTCTCACAAGCATCGTCGATTTCACCAGGAACATTCCTATGACAAGGATGACTCCTCTTACAAGCATCATAGACGTCGTGATGAACATTCCTACCCGCATAAGAAGAGATCAGCTAGTAGAGACCATAGTTCATAATTTTTTTCAAGAGAAGAATTAAAATGTCATATGTTTCTTAGTTTGTGGGTCTTTGTCTAGATAGAAGCTAGAATTTGATAGCCTGAGGGATATTTATATACTCGTTAATCATACCTATCAAGGCAGGCAGGAAAATGGAAAATAATTTTGAGGTTCTAGGCTCTATCAAAGCTTCCTGATTTGTATGTTCATTATTGCTAATTGTGATAGCGTGGCTGCATTTCACCGCTATTCGACCTGCAAGACCAAAACAGTGTTAAAATCCCTTTTTTTTTTTTTGCTGAGAGTTAAAATCCTTTAAGAATATAATTATATATACAGAGAGAGAGAGAGATTTGACTATACCGAGTAAATCTTCATTTAGATTCAATTAGTGCAGTCCTCGGATTATCGGTATGAGATATTTGTTGTCTGTAAGAAATTTTAAGTAAATCATATCAAATAACTCAGATTATCGATATGAGATATTCGTTGTCCGATTTAGACCTAATTAGAGCTGACTGAATTTGAATAAAGGTCTGTTAAAATGTTGCCAAATCAATCTCTCTCTCTCTCTCTTTATAAGTTTCGTAATTAAACCCATCCAGACCAGCAGATGGATCAACCTATGATGCCCATGAATCCGTGGTCAGCCATGGAACCCATCCTACAAACGGTGCCCAATCGCACCTACTCAACCCTTCCCTGTCACACGCATGCATGACCAGAACTTTGGAACTCTCCACAATCACCTTTGGAAAATCACACAGAAGAATGGTTGAGACAGTGCAAATTAACTTGATGGACACCTGTGTTCTCTGCAAAATCCCCCCTCATTTGTATTTGGGCATAGCTGATCCTCACACTTGAAGGCTTGAACAGAGCATGGACAGAATTTGTTAAACTGCAGGAAACACCCAACCCTAGAATATTGTTAAACGTAAGTAAGGGTTTCAGTATTAGCTTCTCATTTTCATCCAGAAGTAAACCACCAAATCTAGATTCAGCTTCCCAGAAACAGAACTGCTTATGTTGGTGATTGTCATATACTTCTGATGAGGCAATTAGACTTCAGGAAGCTTGAAAGAAAAAGGAGATGGCTATTGGTCACTTCATAAAAATAGAAACAACTGAGAAGATAAAGATAATTGGCACTTTACTATGTAATCTGTTTGTGTGCGGTATGCATTTTGGCTGCAAAATTTTCAAAGCCTTCTTTACAGGGAGCCTTCAAATTTGGCTCATAGAAATCGCTACAACATAGAATCATTTTCTTTTCTAGGTGAGCCAATATTCAATGCCAGTGCCACAAGGATACAACTTTCAATTGAGCTCTGTGTTTCTCAAGAAAAAGACAATCAATTCCAGCCTTTGACCTATATCTTCCTTCCATCTCTCAAAGAAACTTTGACACAAAAAGCAGAATATAGTGTTAGAAAAGCTTCACTGTCTACATTGGACAATTGCAGTCTTGTAGCTTATGTTTCACCATGTGATGGACCAGCCAAGTTCTCCTATCCAATTTTTCTGCAACCTACAAGAAAGAAATCTTAGAAAAATCAGGACGAGAGAACAGTAGACTTCATAGAAAAAGAAAGTCCGCTGGGAAAAAGAACTTTGACTTGCTAAAGGAGTTTTTTACAAGTACAAAATAATGAAAAAATATGTCACATGCTCATCAGTTCTTATCACTAAACAGTCAAAAATAAATCCACGAATCTAGAGTTTTAATTTTCTTCATTGGAGTACCAGCAGATATCCTTGTATTAAACCCAAAGTTATAAGGTCTCTAGCAAAATGGTGCTGACAATACTGAAAGAATAAGATTCCTATTCCTTTGCTGCAATTTTATTAAATAAATGCAAAGTCCATTCGAACGGTAAAGAACAGCAAATACAGTTTTACTTAAATCCCTCAGAAGGTGATGCACAGTTTCTTGGATGTAGAGAAATCCACGTTAGATTTACTTTGCATTACTGCACATACAGGATATCAGAGAAGTCTCCAATTAAACGGTTATTGCCAGGATTTTTTACAAGAGATAATGAGATATGAATGGTACCTCCAGAAGCAGCAACAAATTGACAACTTTGGCAAAATCATTGGCACAAAGTGATCAAAAATCCAAACACACTTAAAAACATGGACAGAAACAATATGGAAGATGAACTAGAAAGAGTAACCATTTACCGAGTCAAGAGGCATCTGGGAAAACAGTGGCAAGTTGCAGAGGAAAAAGAAAAACAAGAAAGAAAAGTAGAAAACATTAACCTAGTATTGGTGTACCTCATATAATGGTGATTTTTGTCCCCGCATGATGGAGCCCATGCTCCATTCGGATGTCATTCAGCTTGGTCTGACAAGTTGCCACCCAAGAGTCAAAACTCTTGGACACATTGCAAAACCACAACCATATTTGAAACATAAGCGGCTCAACCAACATTCACATCCATTACTGCAATGTTGTTAACGCTGGTGCGATGCTTCTCTTCTTTTGGATTGAATTTGGTGGATACATTCTGCAATTGTAACATGAAATTTCAGAGTAGACCTGCCTGAAAAGAATAAGTTAAGGCCTGCCTTCTTTAAAGCTTGTGAGACATTCTCCTGAGCCCCCTGAAAGTGCATGGAGCACAGAGAGGGAACTGCAGCTTTCAGAACTGGTTTCCCGCAAACAATGGACCCAGTTGGTACACTGTTAAAATTCATATAAATCCATACAATTAATAACAGATAAAGCAGTTCCAGAATATAATTAGCAATACTCTGTCAGATAAAGCAATCACATGCACACCCACCATAATTAAAAATGAAAAAGAAAACATATACAAAGGTCATATTTAAGTTAGATCCAATCAACAGGGGTTTATGTTGCAAAAGCAGGAAGAAGCGATCGCTAGCACAACAGTTCATCAATGCATCACCTTTGGCTGCAAAGAACAGCAAAATATGAGACCTACCGGTCACCATCATGGACCAAGTATTTGCGAGTTGCTACTTGCTACTTATGACGAATCATATATTTTATTTCATAATTCAGAGAAATATTGGCATTACTGTCCTGTTCTGAATCCGAACCAACTTCACTCCTAACAATCACTGAATCTAGGATGATGCATTCAACCTCCAATCATGGCATTTTATGACATCTCAAACAACGCAAATGTTTGTTTTATTATAGTGGGGAACAAAAATAAATAAAAAATAACAGTAATATATGAAAAGTTACCAACTTTCCCAACTAAATCGAACAGAAAACACCTGAAGAGGAGAAAACTGGGTAATTCGAACCTCTTGACGACAAAAGTGCAAGCTTTGTAAAGCGTCTGCCTGTTATCGGAGAGTATGTGGGGATGGCAATATCTGGAGAGCGGCATCGCCTTCGACTGGCACCCCGCGAACCCGCACCGACTCCCGAATTCCGTCCCCACCACCCCATTGTCCCTGCTCCCTTCAACCGCCGCCGTCGAGGAATCCTCCTCGAGCCCCGCTCGGCTTCCTTCTTCGAGGGGGCTCACCCCAAAGGTCCAGTAGTACTCCCAGTGCTTGGCCCTGAGCTCCTCGGCCAGGGCCCAGTACTGGTCGCGGTAGCAACTCTCGAGCCGCTTGACACGGAGGGAGCGGCGGCGGAGGACCTCCTCCCGTGAGAGGAGCTCCGCCGGAAGGAGCGCCGCGTCCTCGGCGGCGCCGACGAGGGCGAAGGCGGGGAAGGGGGAATTGGGATTGGGGTCGGAGGTGGAGCTAGGGTTTATACGGTTTTCAGAGGGAGAGGGCAGAGCTTCTGGCTCCACGGAGATGGAAGGGGTGGGGAGTTTGGTGGCGGGGGCGGAGACCATCGTCCGGCTTCCTAGTTGCCGCCGAGGAAAGGGAAAGAGAAGGGATCAGAGAATGAGGATGGACGGCTGAAAATATTTTGAGGTCGGATGATAGACGCTGGCCGCCGGCTGAGATCAATGCTGAGTATTTAAAAAACCTTCAAAGCGTTTGTACCAAAAAAAAATAAAAAGAAGACTTCAAAACGTGACAAATAGCTAGTATTTCATGCGAAAAAAATGGTTGATCTTTCTTCACGATACCAACCTTTGGATCGAACCCATACAAATCACAAAACATCTTTATTTGTTTGCTTGCATAAATCTCCAAACAGCCGTTGAGTGATCCAAGGGTAGATTCATTCGTACGAAGAAAAATGATTTTTTTTTCTGCGAAAGATACAACCGTTGCGGATGCAGCTAAGGTATCTTGAGATTACTGAAAGGCAATATCAATATATTAATTATTTTAGGAGCATAGAGGTTAGAAGTAAGATTTCTTAATATGATGGGGTCAGGGATGGCAACGAATTGAATAGGGGTCGATAGGTTATTAACCAATGGGGTGGATTGGATGGTTGAGTTGAGTTGAATAAAATTATTTTTTTTACATGTATTATGAAAAAAAAAAAACTAAAGATTTTATTATTATCTATATTTGCTTCAAATCTATCGTAGGTCGGATAAAATCTACCTCATTCGGATTGGATTGGGTCGGATACCCAATAGGCTGGAGTAAATTACCATCTTTAGATGAAACTATGTTCGGATGGATTATTCTACTTACATCAAGCTATAGTTCTATAATAATTATATTTTTATAAAAAAGTTTAGCATAAGCAATTTAATTATAAACTCCTACAAATAGAGAAATAAGAAAATTATTTTTTTATATAACTAGAATTTTGAATTACTTAAATCATCTGTATTTCATTGCAAACTTCCAGCATGCCATTGCTACATCTTTGCATAATAAACGCTCCCTGGTACTTGTTGATTTAGTAACAAGAGATATGTATAACCAAAATCAAGGGCGTTTAATATTTCACGTGTGATGGAAACTAGAATCCAAAGATCATACTCGCGCATTCCAAAAACAACGTAAAACATTCATGTGTTATGGATCTATAATATAAACAATTGAAACCAGGAATCCTATCAATACTATAGAATATAATATATAAAAGTTTTGAATGCTTCTAAAAAGCTGTGTGTTGGAAAGTGATGCCGTGCGCAGCAGCTGGCGAGTCGGAGCAGGCCAAAACGCTGCCTGTCACCCGCCACCGGAGACGTCGCCGGTTTGGTCTCTTCGTCTGGCTTTCGTCACTTTCCTTACCTTCTTCCTCTAAATGCGACGATGCTTCTCATCCGGTCTCTTCCGTTCTCGCGCCCCCGCCCTCCGGCGGCGTATACCTCCTCTTCCTTTTCCACCACCTCCGCCGCCACAGAGGAACGATTGGGCCGGAGAGGAGATCAAATCCATCTACGACTCTCCCCTCCTCGATCTCCTCTTGCTCCGCGTAAGCCTTCTTGCTTCCCTTAAACTCCTCCTCCCTCATATAGTTATAACCGTGTTATTACTTTCACGTTTTGTCTTCTCAGTGTTCGAAATTATAAGGCGAATTGATTCAAATGGGCATGGATTTCTGTTATTGTATTAGAAACCAGCGATATAAGTGAAATTGTCTCATAGAAATATAAAAGGAATGCTACCTTAAAATATGTTGTCTTAGTTGTGGGTATTGTAGTCCATGATGCTCGCTGAAGTGGTAAGATATATGTAGGAATTTGATTAGCAAAAAGGAAAAGAAATACAACATGCCGAACAACTTCAACTCCAAAGTTTTGTATCTTTGAATGATTTCACCCAATACTAACCATGCTGAAGTGGTGTCTTATGTATCTGATCATACCGGATCTACGTTATGGGATTCTACAAGAAGTGGTAAGATATATATAGGATTTTGATTAACAAAAAGGAAAAGAAATACAGCATGCTGAACAACATCAACTCCAAAGATTTGTATCTTTGAATGATTTCACCCAACATTAACCATGCTGAAGTGGTGTCTTATGTATCTGATCATACCAGATCTATGTTATGGGATTCTACTAGATATCTTCCTTGTCCATTGTTTAATATTTTGCTTGCTGATTCTCTCGGATGTATTTACATTCATATGATTTAATTTATCCGTTTTACCACAAAAAAAAATATTTTTTTTTTTTACCCAATACTAGCTGATCATTGGCCCTACTTATTACAACATTCTTGTCATTCAGTAGGTGAAGAGACGGCAATATCTAGCAAAACTTGTCCATGTCGTGTTTGATATTAAAACTTGAAAGCAAACTGTTCATCTAGTTTTTTGGCGAAACTTAAATTAAATATCATTTAACCATATCCTTTTCTTTTCTTTTTAAGCAATAAAGCTTGTCTAAAAGAAAATGCTGTCACTGAAGGTACACTCTCCAAGAAGGCTCAGACAAATAAGAGAATGCCATTGCCATTCTCAGATTCCTCCAAACTTAAGAGCCATGTGTTGGAAAAACTGTTTTGCTTCCTTCATTCCAGACCTTTCCCTAAACTGCACTGGGATATGTGTTCGTGAAGCTTTTAGTGTTTAAATGATCAATGTTGGATTGTAAGAAATAAACCCAGTTATAATGGCTCTCTTAAAAGATCAACAAAGTTGGTCTAGATCTAGAAGCCATGACCATCCATGTATGTAAAATTAATATTTGCATGCATACCCTCATCAAACACTTATTTTGTATATATATCCATCTTTTCTTTTTGCGTATGTACCCATGCCATCTTCTTTTAAGAAGTTAGCGGTTTAAAATTGAAATAACAAAACTTCCCTTAACGGATAAACATGTAAAAAAAAAATGTTTATAAGAGTATACATGCAAATAGCAATTTTGGATGGTATTCATGCAATTTTATATATTTAGGAGGGTACACACATTAAAAAATCTTGAATTTTTGCATAAATATCCTTCTACATATTGGAATTTGCATGAATACCTTCCAAATTGATATTTATGTGCATGCCATCATAAAACACTATTTTTGTATGAATACTTTTGACATAGCAATTTAGAATATGTGATTAGCCAAAATTATATTTATTTAAATTAAAAAAATTAATTAAAATTATGAAAGTATCTTTTTTATTTTTGAAGCGGATAATAGGTTAACAGGTCTTATTGAAAACTAATATCTCTACCTTCTTTGAGAAATTTTTCGATCTCTCCCGACCCTCTTTTTCACTTCTCCATTCGAAATAAAAAACATTTCCTCGACTCCCTTCTCTACCATAAACAATCCTTTATTGTATCCTTTTTTACATGAAGATGGTCAGGTCCCACCTTTAGCTTTATGAATCATTTAAAAAAAAGTATTGTGAGAGATCTACAACATTTATCTTTTAGTGTATGATATTTGTAGTGTTTATCTTTTAGAGCTGAAAATTTTTTTATGTACAGACTGGTGGCTGATTTAAAATTATTGTGGCAAGATGGGCTCTATACACTAGATCTTTTCTTCTTATAGAAAATTGAAACTCCAAAAAAAAGTGGCTTAAGGTACACAATGTAAGGGATGGCCTTTTACCTCATGGTCGCGGAGGTTGTTAATAAGTATGAAGGATTTGAAGTTCTTCAATAATTTTGGTTGGGGATGATTGATGTTGTTCTTCCACCCACGAGCATACCTGCAGCAAAAAAGCATGACCATTGCAATCTATCATGTATCTTTAAGAGATTCTAATCCCTTTCTATATTCTAATACATGGTCTCATATATGCATCTATAACAATAAATATTACAAGTTATATTTCGATGAAATAAGATATAGTGGTTGTTACAAATGAAGAAGTATATAAAGTAGAATAATCCCATGATTAGTAAAAGAACTTTTATAATTCTTTTTGTTATCTAATTGTTGAATCAATCTTTTTTTTAAGTAATATTTTTGTGGAAATCATTGAGGAGCAGGCACTTGACAAACCTGAGTATTAAAATAGGTTGAAATGGAAAAAAATAAAATTAATTTTTTTCATATAAACTCTTCTAAATATGTGAAATTGCATAAATACCCTCGCAAAGTGTTATTTGCATGTATACCTTTATAAATGTTTTTTTTTTGCAATCTACCTATTTAGGGTATTTCAGTTATTTTTAATTTTAAACTGCTAATTTCTTGATGGCGTTAGATAGTATAGGCACATATGCAAGAAGAAAGAAAAAAGAAGGGTACACATGCAAAGCAAGATTTTATAAGAATATAAATGCAAATATCAATGTTGGAAGGGTATTCATGCAAATTTTAATATTTAGGAGAATATGTACGCAAAAAACCCTTTTTAATTATCCAATTTCTGGTTAGAAAAGTTCTCTTGAAAGTAGGTTTGGAAATGCAACCAATCTTCCAGAACTAATCTCTACCATAGGCAAAAGGATGTTAGGCAAGGAAGAAAAGCGTAAGGAACAAGAAAACCAAGGTGGCATCCATATGAAATACATAAGCCAATACCTTACTTCATCCAATCATCTATGCTGCCTTTTTTAATCTTTTAGCCCACAAGAAAACAATTTGACTCTAATAGGTCCTGTTCAGATTTTGATTGTAATATTAGTATTTTTTTAATGCGATTTGTCTCTAGTGTCTGCTCTTTTTTTATTTTGGTACAAATGACTGCTCTTTTTTGCTACGGTACGGGAACAACTTATAGTTCTTATCCTCCTAAGCCATGTCATCCTTGATCTCTATCTCAAAAAAGTCTCCTTGCTTTTATTGTACCTTCACGTCAGATTTCCTTGATCCACTTGAAATCCATCCTTGATTCCATGAATCTCCTCTCTCATGTCTTAGGAGGAGGATAAAACAGAGTTAGTTCTCTTAATTTACCTTCTTATAATTCTCTTTCTGAGCTATTTCTCTTAATTTACCTTCTTATAATTCTCTTTCCTTCTAGCAGGCAGCTTGTCTTTCACAAGTTAGTTCTCACAAAGTACATTCTGAGTCTCATCCCAATAGCCAATTTCTTAGCGAACTCCAGATGCTTCTGGTGCCTTCTTAAGTTTAAATAGCTTAGAATATTGCAGGCAATAATTTAACATGATGACCATGTGTTTTCCACCACTTTCAGTTAACTTAGGCCAAAGAAATAGACAACGAGAGTACATTAATCCCAGTCAATTTCAGGATTTTCTAAGGCTGGTCCAAGTGAACCTATTACTACAAGTGGGGGATTTTGCTAGTTGGGTTGTCCTCACAAACTTAGAAAAGTCAGCCATACTTTTGTTTGTCAAGCTTTACTCTTACACTTCAAAAGAGAATAGAATGGATTGTGTTGGGCTCACCTCTTGCATGCTCAGCATCATTTCACCACTATGGCACTATCTACCATTCAGCTTCTCACACAACTGGGCCTAATATAGAAGCCAATAGTTCCATCCTTTAGACGTGAAATCCTGAAAATACTTGGGGCATTGATACCTCTGAAACCTCCAGATCTTTTATCTACTCCCCTCATAACATAGGCTCCATTTACTAAGCTTTCAAATACCGACTGCTAATAAAATTCCACATTTAGGGCCTTTTTTGAGCTAACTGTATTCAACTTCTCCATTACCACCAATCTTTTGTCTGCCCTCTACTTAATCCCAGAGGCCAATACTCTTTAATCTGTATAATTCAAACAGTGATCTTCATCTAACCATTAAGAGACTTCCCCTTGAACAAATTGTTCCAATACTCAACAAAGTGCTCCTGCCAATTCTACAAAAATCTTAAGACTAAAGATTTCTCTGTCCCTAATATAGTGATCCTTCGTTTTGCACCTACGCATTTCACATGGTGCTTAGTCATCAAGGATCACAAGCAATATCTTAGCCTGTTAACGAAGCTTAGTCTCTTTAGTTTCTCTATAAATAATCCTTAACTTTTCACCAACATCTAGAATTTGGCCATTGACTTAGTAAAACCCATTTATAGGGTATCTTTTTCTAACCTTAAGCTAGAGGAGCTAGTTTGCTCAAATCTACACCCATTCTGAATTTTCCTAATCCTGAACATAATATTTTATGTTAAATGCCAAAGGCGTCTCGTTGATTCTATTTGTATTGTAGATAACCATCCTCACATGCATCAACACGCCAGACCTTTGACACTGCAAGCTGAGCAGCAATCTCTCGCTCCACCAATGTGAGATACGGGCTGAAGTCGGCAGCCCCTGCCGACTTCAGTCCCATTCCCCTTTTGGAAAAAGCGGAACAGAGGATCGCCATCGCGATCCTCTCCGACTCTTTCGGGGACGATCGGGGCGAGGGCGCCGTAGGTACCCTGCGGCACCCCCCTCCAGCTAATCCGCGGCCGATCCGCGACCGCGGATTTCGCTCGGCCGCCGCAATCTTCGGGGCGGAGAGCCGTCACGAGGGGGGTGATAAAAACGCCCCATCACCTCCAAGCCCTCCTCCCTACCCTCTAAGCCTCCTCTTCCTCCTCTCCCTCTCCTCTCCCTCTCCTTCCTCTGCTCCTGCTTCCCAAGTCGCCGGCGAGCCGCCTCGGCCAACCACCGTCACCACCCGAGCCTCCTCTGTTTTGAGCTCTCCTTCCTCTTCGGAAAGCACCACCGCCGCTGCCGCTTGACCACCGGATCAAACAGCCGCGGCCGAGACCTCCCTCCTGCCACCTTCGTCGACCACCGGTAAGCCTCTTTTGGCCCTTTATTTCATGATTTTTTTCTGTTTGGGCCCCAAACCGAGGTCATCCTCGGACCCTCCCTTCACGGCCGAGCCGCCGCAGCACTCTGCCGCCGGCCACGACCGCCCTACTGACAGCCGCGTCCCCCACGAGCCGCCGGCCGGGCCACCGTCCGGCCCCCCTTCCTCCCCCATTTTCCAATCTCCCCTGTCCATGGGGAGATCGGGAAGGAAGAAGGCCCGTTGCGCGCCGAACTGGGCCAAGCTTGGGCCCATTTCACGATGGGCCCAGTCTAAATTCGAATCCGAAATCCGAAATTCGAAACCCAGTTCAGACCCAAAACTCGAAACCCAGTTGGCCGATAAATAAAATTTTGCAGTTAAGCCCTTGGCAGTATAGCATTTCACAAAAGGGTCTTCTGTAATTTGTATTTGATCCCTATAGAAAAGATTTAATAAATAAAGGTCCCCAACAATATTTGTTTGGTTTCTTTACTCAAACTTTATTACAAAATAGTACTATATAATTAGGTATAGGCCCCTGAAATGAATTTTTATTGTATAAATAAACTAATTAGAGGCCAACCTTGGGGGCCCTGTTGGACCGTGTCCAGTAGTATTATTTTTGGATTTTGCTTAGCTCTGAAATTTATAAAGAAATTAATTAAATGTTAACAGGTAAACCTGATCCGCCTACCTGATCTAGGAATTAAGCGAGACGATGTAAGTAACTTAATACTTCAAGTGTGATTTTCAAATTATTTGATAAATTGATTAAATTTTGACATATATTTTGTATTCAGTAAAAAGGGTCAGGCATGTTAAATTTTATTTGAAAATTATGTTGTATGCTCTGAAATCCGTAAAATATGACTGGATATTTATGAAATCTATTTTTGTATATATGCATTCTCAGCATGGCTATGACCTTTCTGTTCTGTTCTGGCCCTGCTAATGGGGATTATACGTTGGACCTGTCGACTTGTAATCTGTGAGGAACCGATTTCGACACCGCGTCACTGGTGATTAGAATAGTGATTTCTGGACACCGTTGCCATCGATGACTAACAATAGTGATTTCTGGCACTCTGTGCAACCCATGCTACTGGTTACGTGGCCGTAATCTATTATGTTGAGATTTTGGTATCAGAGTTTTTGAAAAAATGATAATAAATTTTGAAAACAGTAAAACGATGTTATTTATGATTTATTCCAAACATTATCCTGTATTTCGATCTGATATGCTCTGACCCCACTATGGGGTATTTTGTTGCTTACTAGGCTAGTGTAGCTCATTATTCTGTTTTCTGTTTTTCAGATTCAGAGGCTTGATCGTACGGGATTGGGGGAGTGCGTTAGATTTTTCGATGATTCCTTCAGTTATTGGCATTTTAGTTAGATTAGCTTGGACATTTGAATTATGTTGGCATATGCTATTTTGAAATTTTGTAAGACTGCTTTCGAATATTTTAATTATTTATGTCAATTTTAAGCATCTGTGATTTACCCTCAAATAAATTTTGAACATCTGTATTTGCTTCGATATGTTACGATGCCTTGCACGCCTGTGTGGCCCGCCGTGCGGGCGTGCGGCGTCTGTTGCGCCTCGGGCTTGGGGTGTGACAACCAACATGTACATCCTTGGCACAATCTAAAGATCCAGTCCCCTCAACATTTGGACTTCACCTCAAGTCAGTCCACTTTCAATTATGTGTTCCTGTTTGTTTTTGCGGGTTGGAATTTGTAAAACACTAGTCTTTGATCTAGAAGTTGGTTGCCGCTATTGCATTGCAAAGACAAGTGGGCTCAAGCTCTGTGTTTTGCACTTGCATGCTAATGTGCTGGGTAATTTGGCCTTATTGGCTAAACCGGGAGTGTCTGGGAGATGGGGAGAGAGGAACATAACCATCATGAAGATTAGAACTTCAAAACATCTAGGTAGTATTCATTAAAAATGACATTACACAATTATGGATCTGGCAATCCAAGTCCTAGAAGGGGCGGACTAGGGATAGTCCTAATCTTTGGTGTTTTTTTTTCTTTTGATGCAAAGTGGCTACCTTAGGTTTTGATCTTGTGCCATTGTATTTGTTAGCCCAAGCTTTTACCGCAGCAACAAGAAATGCCCCCTCTAGAAAGTATTCGTTTATAACAATGATTTATGATATGTAATAATAAGAATATATTGATTTGGTTATGAATTTAGGAACCGTTTGGAACCCTGCTGTTAAAGTTGCAATGCAACTTAAGTTGCAATTTGTTGACTTACAAGGAAGCTCGGATCATTTGTTTGCAGAGTGTTTGGGGAAAAAGAAAGCCATCGTTGACAAATAATTTGTTGAACAACTTGCAAGCGGACATCAGGTCGGAGCAGTGGATGTTGATGAGAGCACAAAAAGTGCGACCTACATGTTACTAAAATGAGTGTTATTGCTAACCAATAATGATAAATTCACTGGATTAATATTATATTTAGGGTTGGCACAGATTATCATAAATTAGAGATAAAATGCACATTGAGTACAAATTTGACTTCAGAAGAATCCCTTCTCAGACCCGACCCAGTTGAAGATCAGGTCAGGT
>JAOXJJ010000615.1:243691-264913 GCA_025769935.1 Phoenix roebelenii
TAAATTTAAACTTTGTTCGTCGGTTCTAACAACGATCTGTTTAGCATATTTTTAGGTAAACAGGAATCGGACGAACAGATGTACATGGAGATGAGGGTGTTCTAGATAAAGAGGTCAGTGTCAAAGCTATTGGTGGAGAGAGCTTAAGCGTGGATCTAGGCACCTATGGGGAGGGAATGGATGGCGATGTAGGCCTTGAGGAAGGTGGAGAAGGTGAAGGAGAGAGGTGAGGGGGTTGGTGGTGGCATAGGAGGAGATGGTGGAGGGGAGGAGGAGGGTGGCATGGTGAAGTTCGATGTGGAGGAGGCGATCGTGGGCTTCTTGAAGATGATGGGGGCTGGTGGTGGTAACTAGGATGGTGGCAAGAGGGGACTTGAGAATGGGGCATGGGAGAAGAGGGGGAGGAAAGGAGGAGAGGTATGTTGTCTTGAAGTTCGAGATGGAGGAGGCAGCCATAGGCCTCCCATAGGTGGCGTCATCAAAGACGTCGACGGTGAGAACAACGTCAAGGAGGGACTCTAGAGGTGGGGGTGGGGGCAGAGGAGAAGAGGAAGATGATGAAAGCCTGCTTAGCAAGGTTCGCCGTCTTGGTATCGGACTCCATATCGGTGCCACACTAGCATTATATCGGTGCAGTACGGTACGGAGTTTTTTCGGTATACCAAGTATCGGTACGCCAGCAGTATCGAGTATCGGTACACCATCCGTACTGAGTACCGGTACCAAACTAATACAGTACGGTGCGCCTTTTATCGTCCAGTTCGGGCCGGTACGGTGAACCATGCTGCTTAGTAAAGATCGAGGTGGAGCAGATGGCCGTGGGCCTCCTATTGGTGGTGGAGGTTGGTGACAACAAAGACGGACTCGAGAGTGGAAAGGTGGGGAAGAGAGGAAGGGAAGGAGGAAGAGTAGAGTTTTTTAATTGAGATATCTACTTGAGCCGTTGCAACTCATCCTATGGTCATTTCAACAGTAAGTCGACCTACGGCAAGGTAGTCCTAAGTTGCATTCCAATAAGTAACTCAACTTATTATGCAATTTGAATTGCGGGCATTCAAACAAGCGGACTTACCTACATTTGCAACTTGAGCTACATATGGCTCCACTTATAAGACCCCAAACATCCTCTTAGAAATTTTAGATTGATGTGAAGGTAGTGCTTAGGGTTTGCCGGTACAAATCGGTCCGGGCAGGGAGCGGTATCGGATCAGAGTGGGATCTGGTACCGGAAGCTTTTCATTGAAAAATCGGCTGGTACAACTGCCGTACCGGTAAAGAACCGATACGGACCGATACAGAACCGGTACGTACTGGTCCGGGCCGCCACCGGTACGCTGACCGGAACCGGTACGATAGATCTTGGTAGTGCTAGTATCAAAGTTCGTCGAACCGGTATCGAGACTCGTACCGGTTCGAACCGAACTGAACCGGAACCGAATCGGGAATGTTGTTCATGAACCGGCATACCCTAATTTATATTTTTTTTGCAGTTCTTTCTTTTTGAACTTTTTTATAAATTTAAGCCTAATTTGATAATTTTTTGTTGTTTTCTTGATGTATTTTAAAGCCGATGCCATGCTACGGCACCCGCTGTGGCAATGATTGCGATAGCCCCACAGCGGGGCCTCGAACCTGGTGCGAACCAGTCAGTTCGCACCGAATTTGAGTCGAACAGGACAGAACCGTCCAATTTCGTTCGATTTCGGCCGGTTCCAATCGGTTTTGGCCACATCCAATCAAGTTGCAACCACTAGGGGGGCGAAACCGTTTTTCATTGGAGAACCGACCCGGTCAGAGATCGGGTTGGCTCGGTTCGGGCGGAACCATCCGGTTCGGCTCGGTTCATCAATCCTTGGCTAGTATAATGGAGAACACTGCCATTCTTCAGTTATGTCAATAGATCTATTAAGTGTTGGAACTAAACATTGATTGACATGAGAGAAGTAGAATCCTGAATATCTGTAGATGTCTCTATCTTAGTCACTATCAATTTCACTTTTTATTTTTAAGTGTATTACATGTTAACTAGTAGGAAATGCAATATATGGAGTCATTACTTGAGTGATCGAAAGAAAGGGGACACATCAATACAGGGTTTTTACAGACTTGGAGGAATACTTAAAATAGCACCAGAAGAAATGTTCTTGTTGTTGTTGTTGTTGTCATGAAAGGTGTATTCGTACCTTAAAAGACATTCATTTTTCCTTTTTTTTTCTTGAGAAATATTATGGGTCTGCCATTTTCTGTGTTTGAAACTTGGAGCTGTTCCCAGCAAATGTGCTGCAGAGAGAGGTGCAACAAGTCTTGTAGGCACCTCAAAAAGTATATTTGTGAGCACATGTATGAAGTAGAGGCTATAAGTGGAAGAAGTAACAGGTTGTGGTTAGGTAAGTGAGATTCCAGATGTTGGCCTGCACTAAGTTCAACTTTGAGCATGTTTTGACACATAAGTTGTATGTGAATTCTTGAAGACATCTGAAGGTGCCTTCTTGGTATTTTTACAAGAATAAGGTTATATGTGAATTTGGAAGTATGAAGGAAAATTTTAGAGGACATGGGCCAGCAATGGTAAAGTGAGATATAGTAAATTTTAGAGGGATAGAGATAAAATTGATATTGGGAAGAGATACCTTATTGAAATCATCATAGTCATCTTGAGTCAACTATATAGGAAAATGGAGAGAGTCACTGATTGATCTAACTGAACTGAAACAGGGTAGATTATAAGGATCAGGCACTTCTGTAGTATTGTGTATTGTGTGATTCCCACTTGCAATAAAGACTTGGTGACAATTTTATATGACGGCGTGAAGGTCGACAGTCTTTTATGGACCTTTGTTTGCATCAAAAGCTTTGTACCATATTTCATCTTTGTTCTTTATGTTTTTCTTGTTAATTTTGGTTATAATCTTCATGAATTTTATATAGTATCAAGTAAACTACTGATATTCTACTTACATGCTCTCATTTTTGTATGTATTGCATGGATTCTTTTAGGCTCAAGTCCATAGGCATGTTCACAAGTTTCGGAAAGTGCAGCAGTGTTCTCTTCTTTCCATAAAGACTGGTGGGTGTAGTGAAGATTGTACAGTGTCCACAATCCTTGAGGTGTGACACTGGATTGAAAGCTCAAAAGCTGATGAACAAGGATGCTGTCCTGCAGGCAGCAAAGAAGGTAACATCAATAATCGTCATTATTATTATTCATGGGAAAGCTACTTATACTAAAATAATCATCATCATCATTATTTTTTAAAAAAGTTAGGGAACTATACCTAACTATGCTAATCTGTTATTTGCATCAAATATATAAAGACTGTATGCATTTTGTGATAACTGCATTATAAATTTTTTCCAGCTTCCTTGTGATCAGACGTTAGCTGAAAAGATGTTTCTGAAATGCGTGTAATAACCCATGAGGAATGGCTATCATCATTTTATCGTATTTTTCTTCCACTTCTTGTAACTAGTATAATGTGACTGCTATTACAATGTGAAGTTCTGAACTATGATCTTGTTTCTGCCCACCAATTTGTATATACTTCTTTCTTATTGTTGAGTGAAAGCCTGGATCTTGAATGTTGGGACTAGATCAAAGAATGGAGAATGATGAACAAAGTGTTAGGCTATCTGAGAGTAATCTTCTGCAGGATTTTGTTTTAATCTGTGTATCTTAACCATGTTCAGGTCTGTTGCAGTGAAAATATAGTTTTGTTAAATGAAGAGCAGTCCATAACTGTTTCTCGAGTCCTTGGTCACTGAAATAAAATAGTGCTCCTCACAAAATGCTTAAGAAGGTAAACACAGAGGAGATTCATTACTTTTTACCAATGAAGTTATTCAAGGATAGCTAACAGGAAAGACAAGGGTCTCAACCACCTTAAACGAATGTTTGGCTAATCAATGTCATGAAGCTATTGTGAGATGTAGTAGTCTGAAGGGTCGAAATTTGTGGATTCTGAAGGAGCACTTTAACTACTGGAACTTAAGATATATCCAACCCGTGGAATTTTGTGAGATGGTTAGCTATTGTTGACAGTCCTTGGAAATTATTGACCTATATTTTCATTCAGGTTAAGGGCCCATCTAGTTTGGTTTAAGTGCTGGGTGGGAACCTGCTTTTCTGCAGTGGCTTTGGCTCCCTCTGGGCTGAAGCCACCTAGGGCCGTTTCTCCCAAACTGGGGCCATTGCAAGAACCGACTTCAACTTCACTTGGGCCAACAAACACCTGAGGTGGGCTCCTGCTGGGCCAAACTCAGTTCAGATGCCCAGTTGCAGGCAACCAAATAGGCCCTAAGCCAGATGAAGCATTTTGGCATAGAGAAGAGGACGCATTCTTGTTTAGCTTCTACATAATATGGTTACCTTCTTAGTCTTTTACATCATATTGTATGCTAGCTTGATCTTTCTGAACTGGCTTTTTTTGCATCCAAAATGGCATTCCCTTGGATTTCATATATATTGATAAACTATTACATCCAAGTAAAAGTGAAGTTCTAACCCTTCCATAGGAATATGCAAAATAATGTGACTTAATTTTGATTTTTCTATTTTTAATTCGTTATTCCTTGGCTAAAGAGGCTGGCAGCACACATTTTTGCATGGGTGCTTCATGGAGAGATATAGTAGGAAGGAAGACAAATTTCAACCAGATCCTTGAATATGTCAAGGAAATAAGGTATTCTAAACATTCACGCTAAACCTTTTTAAATTTGTAAGGCTGAGGCTACAGTGTGAAGCTAAACAGTTAATATTTCAAAGCTTTGGTGTACCAATAAAAAAAAGATCATGAGGTATCTCAATTACTAAATTTTGCAGTTACTTCGATTAATTATTATATGACATCATTGCAGTTCTCTTGGGGGATCCATGTAGTTGTTGACAAAAGCGCTTGGATTGTATGCCAATCCAAATGCATAATCAAGGTTTTAAGTTTCCTTTTTGACCTGAGAACTCTTTATATGGTAGATATTTTAAATTTTTCATAGATATATCTCTTCTTTGTGAGTGAAGTTATGCAGTTCTTTTCATTTATCAGAGGCATTATATGACTTGGAAAAGCAGAAGAGGGCTGTGTCCAGCTTTTGCGTATGCTGGCCACCCTTCCTACATACCCTGAAAGTGTTCCATCAATTCACTGGTTGCTGTCGAGGGCACATCTCTTCAAGGTCAGAAGGTGATAAAATTATCTACCTAGGTGAATGATATTTCAATTGTGAAGTTCCTTAATAGCATTTTCTCTATTTGTGGATATTGTTGGTGCTATCTCAGTCATAAATTCATTGACATATTGAACTATGTATTGCATGACTGCCTGATATATATCCAACTGCACCAAATTCATCATGCATTTCTTCTCATGTTCTTAAACTGATTCTAAATTGAACCACTACCTGCCTTTTCAATTTTGACCAAGTCCATCTCAGATCCCCAGTATCTTGTATGTAAGTAACCTTTTACTTCATACACCATGATCGGTCAAGTTGAATCCAGATTCCAGATACTATTCCATTGGTAGATAAAATACTATGCTGAGACTCAAAACAACATATTTTGATATGATATACTTTCATCAGTGATATTTCATATCTTTTCATGAATCAATGAAACCACTGGCTATTTTTCCTATAAGAAGGATAGTTTTACTCATCATTATAAGGTATATAAAGGCCATTTCTATAGCTAGGACAAAAATTGACTCGAAAATTAAGCTGGCTTTCACCTAAGGCATGAGATGCTTTGGCGAGGCTTTATGTTTGATATCTACTAACTATTACTCTTCATCATGTGGAGATATTGGAGATGATTCAGATGATCGCAGCTGCTCGTATCATGATGCCAGAGGCAATGGTGAGGCTATCAGCTGGCCGAGTACGATTCTCCATGCCTGAGCAAGTACTATGCTTCCTTGCTGGTGCCAATTCTCTCCACACAGGAGACGTTATTGACAACGCTCAACAATGACTTTGATGCGGACCAAATGATGTTCAAAATCCTCGGTTTGATCCCTAAAGCTCCTAGTTTTTCAGAAGAAATGGCAGCACCAGAACTGGCGAGATGTGATGAACCATCTCCAGTATAGGTTGAAGCGACTAACTTCCAAGAGGGTACTGATATCCAGTATTCTGTTGGGCACATCCTGTTGTACCTTAAGTTAAACCAGGAAATAAATTCTGATTTATTGCTAAAGTTCTTCCTCTTTTCTTTGCATTGTTCCAGTCTCTTGGCACTCTTCTCCTTTCTTTGTCCTGAAGTGTGTAATTAAAGTACTCGGAGATGGTGAATTGGCGATGTGAGGTCTTGCAGCATGCTGGCAGCTGAATGTTGCAATTTGTAGATAACAATCTGACTACAGATTCTTGTTTGGACCAGACTGGATGTTGATACCTGCATGCATTTGCATTCTTATTTTCTGAGAACACACAATGTCCTGAAGGGAGACTGTCGGGATTCCCTCATAATTAAGGGCAGCCATGGGTGAGGTTCTGTTGGCTCAAAAACTTCCAACTACTTACCATACAAACCTTTACGAAGAGACAGATGGCAAAATTTCTGATAAGAAACATGATGGAAACTGAAAAGTGATGATTGTCACCTAAAGTTTTCCCTCAACTTAAATGTAGTCCACCAACCATGCATGAGAATAGTGCCAGACCACGACATGTGGGAACTAGTTGGCCATCGGTAGGTCTTTCTTCTAAACCAGCCACTGAGCTGGAAAGGCAACACTTTAGTCTACCGTAGCTGAGAAACATCAATGAGTGGCTCTAAATATTTTCAGTTGATGAAATCTTCTCACCTGTCTGTCCTTCGTCGCCTTTGATGAGATTTGAGGTTGGTGTACTAGGTGGTTGTTGTGGTTTCACCCATCAGCATAAATATAGCCTTGTATGGGAGAAATTGTATCCTACCCCTGCGTGCACCACGATAATCATAGCTGCTCGTTTTTGTAGTAGTGCATTGAGAAGAGCATTTGATGAATGAGACCCATAACAACGAGGAGAGAAATTGTATCCTACCCCGCGTGCACCATATGGCTGTGCAGGCCGATAATCATAGCTACTCATTCTTGTAGCAGCGCACCGAGAAGAGGACTTAATCAATGGGACCCATAACAACGAGCAGCTATGATAGGATATAATTTCTCCTTCTAGTGTCACCATGTATATTGGTCCAATGACAATACTTCTTGAAACTAAAAGAAAAATTCTCTGTCAATATTCTTTCCTGGACCAGTAGGTTCAGTCGATCTTCTCATCTTCTTGAGAGGGTGTGACTTTGGGTCCTGATTGTAATCGAAAGTGGATCTATTAACTGTCCCCGGTAGAAATGGAGGCTTTGAGGCTCGATGACCCTGCGATGGTGTCATCAGCCATAATTGGTGTCAATGAATTTAAATATCCGATAAACATTAAAATAGCAACTAGCATTTGAGTACTCATGGTTCATCCTATTTTACATTGATGGTAGCTTGATTTATGAAGATATGAAGTGGTCCGATGCTAAACTTAGTGAGAGGTCACTATCAAATTTGTTGCTTGAAATATACAAATAACTGCTCTATGATATGATTAATTATAATGGGAAGTTTCTAGTGGTTGCACATTTTGGCCTGACAATTTGAGATTTTTTAGTTGAGTTTGAGGTGCATTTCCAAATATTTGGATCTAGGTAATTATAATATAAGTTTTTCTTCCTCTCGCTCCCTCTCTCTCTTTTTCCACTGAAAAAAATAAAAATCAATCATATAATAGTTTCATGATCTACCATTTTTTTTTCCTGAGCAAAATGATGGAAAATTCCTCTCATCTCCTTGAGAGGGCATGACTTTCGGTCCTGATTGTGATTGAAAGTGGATCTATTAATTGTCCCTAGTAGAAATGCAGGCTTTTAGGCTCGATAACCATATGATGGTGTCACCGATCATAATTGGCAAGTATCAATTTTGTTCCAAACCAATTCAATGAACTTAAAATCCAATAAACATTAAAAAAGCATCTGCCAATTGAGTACTTATGGTTCATCCTATTTTACATTGGTGGTAGCTTGATTTATGAAGATATGAAGTGGTCCAAAGCTAAACTAGTGAGCACTCACTATCAAATTTGTTGCTTGAAAAATACAAATAACTGGTCTTTGATATGATCAATTTTAGTGGGGAGTTTTCAGTAGTTGCACATTTTTGTTGGACAATTTGAAATTCTTTAGTTGAGTTTGAGGTGCATTTCTAAATATTTGGATCTGGGTAATTATAATATAAGTCCCCCCCTCCCCCCTCTTTTTTTCTATATATAAAACAAAAAAATCAATCATATAGTAGTTTCATGATCTACATTTTTTTTTTCTTTTCTTTATTTTTTTGGAGCAAAATGACAGAAAATTCTGTTGAACTTGTTATTAGAAATAAAATGAGTACAAAAAGGAGAGATAAAAATAAAACAAGAAAATAACTAAGGATAAAGAGAGAGAAGGCGATGGATTCTAACTAGGCTACCGCTTTCATCCCTTTGCTGTTCATTGGTACAATAATCTAGCTGACTTTGAAGTACTTACCAGTTTTTTTTTGTCATATTTAGATGGCATTATTATGAACATGAAAACATTTATAATCTACCATCATCCTAAAGTTCGGTTTAAATTGTAAACCAACCAATTATCTAGCAACCGGTTAATTTGTTTTCAAAGGTGCTACAACAAACAAGCTAAACTTAAGTTTGTAATTAGCTGTTTCGCAAGGGATGAGGAGAAATATATCCTATAGCTCTCTCCTCTAAGGACTTGATTGGCTATTCCTACAGAATTAGGTTGAAAATCTTGTAGGATTTATAGATTAGGCCGTCCATTTAGGCATGGTCCTGCTACATCAACCAAATTTCATCTAGCCCAAATTCTGTGGGAAGAAAAAAAAGACCTTCATAAGTTATTTTCTTTTTCTTTCTGCACCTCAAAGGTTAGGATATAGACTGGGTTTGGACAAGCCCTTAGAAAATATAAAATAGAGGGGCCAAAAATTTTTTTTAGCCCAATCATATAGAAATATCTAAATAGGCTCAATTTTTTCTTTTTTGCCCTCAAGGTCTGTTTGAGAAATCTAGCAGAATTGGGCTGAATTTTCTATGGAAATCGTGCCTATTCGGCTGCTCAGCCCGTTTTCTTCTAAAATCTTATCCTAGTTTTGGCCTAAATCCCATTTGTGGGCATGTTGGACAGCACAATAATAAAAAGAAAATCTATGGAGATGTTATTTTTTCTTTCCGTTGAATTTGAGTTAGAAAAAAAAGAGGTTGATACAGATCTTATTTAAATAAATTATGTAATTAATAACCCTACAGAGAATCCAGCTCAATCCTGCTGGATTTTCTAGACAAGACCATTCATTCTATTACTGTAGCAAGAATTTCCACATAGAGGTATCACATTACATTACAGGGTCACATGATCTATGTTGGTACAACAAAGTAGTAGCTGTGCTTGGCTAAGAAAACTGTACAAGATCCTCCAACCCAAGTCATCATAACATCCTAAACTTTGGTGCAAGACGGGTCTAGATGGGCCACAATAAAAGCAATGCCGACCTAAAGTTCCAAATTCGATTCTATTCAGACCGGCCTTATCCCATGACCCAAAGCATCCATGGACCAGCTGGGTGGTGGTAATTTCCTGTGGGTAGATCGCAGAAATCTCATTCAAGAACGCATTAATTCAATATTGCTACAAATATTAATCATCTAAAACCCTAAGATTGCAAGTTAGATCTACCTATTTAAACGTTCTTCAAATCGGATAGCATCCCAGAACCTACGCAGCTACCATCACAAGATCTAAGACGTTACATCAAACTTTCATTGAATTGGTTGTCACAAGACCTTCGTGTGATCTCATACCTTTTTCTTCTTCTTTTTGTTTTTTGGGTTCTCCTCCCTACTTATTTTGCACCTGCATGACCCTTATATAATACCGTCAAGTTTCCTACTTCCTAGCTCACACATAGTAGAAGGATGCGAGCCTTACCCCAAGGACGAAGCCTCCTCCAAGACCTCAAGGTCACCATCCTAAGCTCCACCACTCTCTATCCATCAGAAAAAACTGAGAGGAGGTCCATGTTCCTCTCAAACATAGACCAGGTACTCAATTTCGACGTCGAAACCGTTCACTTCTTCGCCGCAAACCTCAAGTTCCCCTCGACGGCGGTTGTCGAGAGGCTTTCGCCGGCGCTGGAGAAAGTACTCGTCCCATATGATTTCCTCGCAGGGAGGCTGAAGGTGGAACCTGGAGATGATGGTCGGCTGATCATAGACTGCAATGCTGCTGGTGTGGAGCTGGTGGTGGCCTCCAGTGAACTCAAGTTGGAGGAGGTTGGAGATTTGGAGTGCCCAAACTCGGCATTCCGGCAGCTGGTAGCAAAGAATATTCCAGATAACGGGTTGGCTCTTGAGGACCGGCTTCTTTGTTCTTTTCAGGTATTTGAACAAGAAACATATGCTCTACCAAGAAAACAAGAAACATTATTATATATATATATATATGTCACGTATGGTAGTATGAAGAGCTTGTTTAAATAAACTAAAGCACTTACAAGTTGGCTATCCTCTTCTAGTGACCTACGTGACATCATAATTGCTCGCACAAAGGCTTCCATGTCTTTTCTAAAACAACCTATCACTTTTGTTAATGTACAAAAACTGCAATTAATAGTCGAACAGCATTATAATATTGTCAAACATCTAATACCTAGTGATAATGCTGTCTTCTATCAAGACTTGGCATGCAGAGAAATTTATATATAGGTTAAAGTTTCTTTACGTCCCTAATTACTTTTTGCATGGGCATGCATCTTGGTACAATAGTAGCGTTGCTTCATCTAAATATTACAGATTCAAAAAAAGAAAAATATATATTTTTTAAATATATCTAGAATTGATTATATAAGCCCATCGATCCCTTGTAAAAGGGTTGAGAACATAAACATCAAAATCTATGATAGCTAGCCACTCCTCTCTCTTTTTATTCTTTGCCAATGTAGTCACCTTTACGTGAACCAGATGCATTATTAGGGTGAAAATGAGCACTTGGGTGCTATCCTACCTTATATATATCTTGTATACTATTTAATGGCCTATCGAAGTAGTATACAAGGTCTCCTGCTTGAAGGGAGAACTTGAGACAAATCTGTTAGACAGGCAGCACATAATGTCTTTCTCACATTAAAGGAGGGGTTAGGTGTATCCGAGGCTGGTTCCACCTTAATAGTAATTGTAGCTGCCACTTTTTACCATCAAATTTTCAGTTGGATCTGGTCCACCGACCACCGTTGAGTTGGTGGACCAGTCTAACGACAAACCAATATATATAAAATATGCATGTATTGCTATATTTTTCTTGATTTTTAATCTATATTTGTGGGTGTTGATTTGACTGGTCCCTCGGGGTGGTGGATCATCGTCCTGGTCCAACCAATAATCTCTTCGCATATTTCGTGCTGTTTTTACAAATCCTCTGCAAGTTGGGCTCATACCATTGGCCAAAAATATCTATGTGAAATTATCGTCTTGTCATTTAATTAGGTAAGAATAAGGCCTAGCTTTTTTTTTTTTTTTGCAACAATAAGGCCTAGCTTTGAACAGCAATTTTATTTTGTGTGTGTGCGCGTGTGTGTGTGAGAGAGAGAGAGAGAGTTAAAAAAAAATGTTTTTGTAAATATTTTTTGTCACAATGCAAAAAATAAATATTAGAAAAAAAAATTATGCTTATTTGGCAAGCTTGAAAAATTCTGCAGGTAACCTCGTTCAAATGCGGTGGCTTCGCACTTGGCATCTGCAACAACCACATCACTTTCGACGGCTTCAGCTTCCAGACCTTCCTCCAAAACCTCGCCGCCGTCGCATCCAACCGGCCCTTAGCAACCACCCCCTGCAACGACCGCCGCCTCCTCGCCGCTCGCTCTCCGCCACGAGTCTCATTCCCCCACCCTGAGCTCATCACCCTCCAATCCATCCCCCACCCCAACCAACACCCACCCTCCACCCTCCTCGACTCCCTCTCCAGCTACCTCCACTCCCACCTCTTCCACCTCAGCCCCGACGACATCTCCGCTCTCAAAGACAAAGCGAAAACCTCCCCTCCCCCCGCCGCGTCCAGCTTCAACGTCGCCGCCGCCCACCTCTGGCGGTGCAAGGCCCTCGCATCAAGCACGCGCAGTTCAAACAAGTTGTCGACCGTCCTCTACGCGGTCGACATCCGGTCGAGGCTGAAGCCGCCACTCCCACGCTCGTACGCCGGCAATGCGGTGATGAGCGCGTACGCGACTGCGGCATGCAGTGAGCTCGAGGCGGGGCCATTCGCTTGGATCGTCGAGTTGGTCTACAAGGGGGCGGAGAGGATGACCGACGAGTATGCTCGCTCGGTCATCGACTGGGGCCAGCTAAACCAGGGTTTCCCCAGGGGGGACGTCGTCGTGTCGTCGTGGCTGAGGCTAGGGTTCGGTGAGGTGGAGTACCCTTGGGGGAGGCCTAAGCATAGTTTCCCTGTGGGTAATCCCCAGTGGGACATCATCCTGCTGTTTCCTGCTAGTGGGAAGGAGGGCAAGGGGATGAATGCACTGGTTGCACTTCCTACTGAAGATGTGGAGAAGTTCAGAAGCCTCTTCTATAAGTTCTTAGCTAGAGATGTCGTTAGAAGCTAAATAAGTTTTCTAAGTGCTATAGGTTGAGCTGTTAGATTATAAGCAAGAGTGCAGCTGGTGTGCTTTTATTTTCTTTTGGGTATCAGCTGGTGAGTTCTTGGTTTGATGCTTGTGTGCATGTGGATTTGTCTAATACGTAGTTCTCAATGGTTTTTGTTACATTAATGGATTAGTAGACTAAAATATATCTTACGTACTTGCAGGTTTTAGTTATATTTTTCATTTGATGATGTAAAATACCATTCAAGCTTGACTTGGGTTACAACGGTGGCACATCTGACTCCAGACCAAGCTCATCCGGTTTAAAGGCATATTTAGTTGTATGTAACTAGGCATCTGACAAATTCAGGTGATCAGTCCAACGAAATCTGATTGGACTGACCTGAATTTGTAGACTGGATTGCAGAACATTGAAAGCACAAAAGATCGATATTCTCATTGATAATTCAGAATTCTAATCATTTTAAAATGTCTTGAATTACATCCAATTATTATACCTTCAGAAGATTTGACCCAGGCTTGAAAGTACCAATATCCAAAAATCGTGGGCCTAAAGATTTAAGAAAGGATGACAAAGGGTTTGGGACACTTGATTTTTGAATGCATACGTACAACACAGTCTCGCGGAGCCCTTCTTTTAGAAGCTTTCTTAACAAACCTAAGCCCTCTAATTTTCCATGATAAAATCAGCATTGAAGCCTGATTGCAACAAGAAGGGCATGCTATCGCAGTTCTGATATACCAAAAACATTTCTCATGTAAAATCGAATAACACATAGAGTGGAAATTAAGACATTAAATCCGAACAACAGAAAAATAAGGTCCATGACTCCAATAAATACATTGGTAATACCACCAGCAAGAGATCCCAAGGATTCTGAAGCAACAAATAGATATCAAAGCTACAACTACTAACAACATTGATGACAAGATTGAGATTCGAGAAGCAGACCAACAACAAAATAGATAACAATTCAAAGGGAACTCCACAAAGCTAAGATTTCAAGCTGTGGCTTCATCCAACATCTTTTCAAGTCTACCATTTCCTTCCATTACTAGAGCCCTATCTTTCTCTAGACAACAGTAGTTGATAAACAACAATGCAAAAGAAAAGAACAAATCACATAATCTTATACAAAGTTGACCTAAGCTTATTCAAAGATTAAGCAGTGTAATCAAAGCTGACCTACAGAACAAATAAATAAAAGAACAAAGTTTGATGCGTGCAGTAAAAGATTTCATCTCAGTTTGAATTAATGTCAGGCGCTGTTTTATTTATGTTTGTTCGACATCCATAACGAGCATACACACAGCATATATGCCACAACAATGAAACATAATGAACATTTAGGGACTATTTGAAGAAGCTATGAAGCAGCGAGTACTATTTTCACATAAAATTACCCTCACAGAGCCTGTGGATTTTGATTGAAGAAAAGTATATTGATCATGCAGTTTTTGTCAACAAAAAATTAATTGGGATCTTGTGGCATCCCAGAGTTTCACATCACCATCTTTGCTACCAGTCAAGAACAAGCTGGTATTTTGGGTGGTTGAAGTCCTGGTGACACTTCAGTCACACCAAGTAATGGCATATATTTTAGAATCTAGTTTCCATTCAAGAAAACACTTTCTAATAGAAGCTTCAACTACAAAGCTTTTATGCTGGCATTTTGACAAAGTTGCTCACATCTTAGCTCGGTTTGCCATCTCTCATAATATTTCTCATGTATAAGATTGTTATACACTCCTATCATTGTTTTTCCTCTCTAATATCCATTGAGAACTCATTTGTTTTGAGAATAGTTGATTTAATGAAATTATAATTAGCAATTTCTATTAGGGAAAAAGTACAGCAAGACCCTTTTTTTTTTCTTGGCAAAATGGTGTATTTAGTTTGGCTTGTCGTTTGCATCTAAACATATCTATGTATTCCTCATATGTTTGTGGTACAATAAGCTATGGCGCTTGGTTTAGCTACTAAAACCTAAATAAAAGGGGTGTGTGTGCACGCATGCGCCTGTGTGTGCTGAGAGAAAGAGAGAGAGGTAAAATGGATATCCACTCAGATCCAACCAGGAATAGATCGGATGATAGGAATTCTACATCAACGATTCTTATAGTTGGATATGATCTATTATCTTTAACCTACTTACAAAATAAAAATCATGTTTTTTAGAGATTCATAGCCTGTACAGCAAATTATCAAAAAAAATGTATTTATCTTGTTATTTAAATTGTTCAGAGTTTTGGACCACTTGATGCCTAAAATAGGAGCCTCCAAATTACATAATTTTGGTGTATAAATATTTTAAAGATCGTATACCACATCCAATAACTGGGATCATCAATATGAGATCCTATCATCCAACCTAGACTTTACTGAATCTGAGTGAAGATTCAATCAAATGTAGCCAAGTCTACCTTTCTCCCTCCCTCTCTCTCTCTCTCTCTCTCTCTCTCTTTCTATATATGTATGTATGTATGTATTATGTTGGCCCAAAGAGGAAGTGCTAACTCATTCATGTTGTCACCCACGACTCGTGTTGACTCTCTCTCTCTCTCTCTCTAGCATTTTAAGGGATGGGTACTAAATATTTTGAGCCATTTTATCTGCAAATTTGAGAAAATCAAAGCTTTCTCCCCCATAATAACATTTGCAATTTTTTTTTTTGGAGTAGGCCAATAGTCTTATGAATTTTCTTTCATAGTTTTTTTCTTTTGAGCATATCATTTTCTTTCAGAATTCTAAATGCACCATAAACCGCCCAGCTCTAGGCCTGATAGTGCAATGTTCAATATTTATGCAGGGACATTGGAGTAATAAGGGACTGAATTGCAAGACATGGCTTGTGTAAGAACAAGAAAACAAACTTGTTTCATTCTACTTACTGAAAAATTCAATAATGCAATAAGCACACCATATCACCATGCTAGACCATGTAGCTAAATTGCCACTAAGTGGACCTAAAGAGGCTAGTCTTTGGTAAATGGATACCTAAGCTATCCTATCCCAATTATGTATCTAGTATGTGTCATCTGTCTTCAGGTCAACTGAAATGAGATTCGGTTGATTGTTTTCTCTTAGATTGGATAAAAAAATATCCTAATTTAATTTGAGAAGAGAAACGGCCCCCCCTTCCCCCTAGAAGAAGGTATCCCTAATTTAAATACATAGGATGGAAGGTGGAAAATTTGAAAACATCTAAAACATTTGAGAATCGATCAATACAGCAAGCAATATATCAAAATCTCGGCCAACAAAGTAAATTTAAAATTAACAAGTATTTTTATTAATCAAAATATCTATTTAAGGAATTATTTTTTAAGTGAATATATTACATCGATTTTACTCAAAGTTTTATCACTGGATATAAGTTAACAACTTAATGAGAACTTCAAAGTTTAGCCCTGTTTCAGCACATGATGCATTTTGATGGTTACGTCCATGAATAATATGATCAGTGGCGCCTTGGATGGTTGCTGTGGAGTGCCGTGCAAATCTCTAGGAAACAGCAGGAAACTTACGCTCTAAGAAACCGCGGAAGGAAGTCAACTAAACGCCTAAATTTGACGTTAGTCAGCAAAACAAAAAATAAAAAACAAAAAAAAATCCACCGTCACGTGCACATTCAACGCTACCAGTTTCTAATGCCTGCCTTCTTCTGTTTTTCCTCCTGCAACTGAAGCCCGGAGAAAAAAAAAATGGCAGCAGAAATGCCCGACTCCATCTATGACATCACCGTCAAGGTAATGGCTTCATCTCTTCTTCCCAAGACCCTGCTTTTGATGTCTTCCATCCTTTTTCATTTGCTGCTGTCTTGGGTTTCTGATGTGATTGATATGTTCTATTTCTGTTGCTAAGATGGAATTCTAGCCATAGTACGCGACTCTGTTTCTTTTTTCTTTTGTAATATTTTAACCAACTTTAAATAATTTTATTTTAAGGTCTTCTTTCAATCCAAGGGGATGGTTTACAGATCAGGTTCGATTTTGTTGGATTGAAGGCTTTTTCTTGTAAATTTGAGGACTTTTGATCTTATTCTTTCTTTCTTTTGACCAATTGTCTTTTTTATTGAAAAGAAGAATGGGTTTATAAATGGTTAATTGGATGATCTTTGATGCAGCATATTTTTCTCTTCCCTTTCCCCCTTAATTTTCTTTTCTCAGTTTTTTTTATTTGATGGGGTTATTTTAATCGCAGGATATGAGCGGCAATGATGTGAGCCTCAGTACTTACAGTGGAAAGGTTCTTCTTATGGTCAATGTTGCTTCTAAATGGTATTTGCTCCACAAGAATTGCTTAGATTTCATTATTAGAGTTTCTCTTCTATGATAGTATCTTTATAAATTTAGATGTTAATGGAGATCAACACCTTAAGATCCAGTTATATATCTTATACAGATGATTTGGTGGTTTGCAACATGTTTGTATGAGCTATCTTGAATGATATCTGCTACATATGTCATTGAATTGTAAAGAGGTGGATGTTTAATGCTTGCATATCTTGGGCTTTGTGTTGCTACAGAATTTGAACTCTAAATTGTAAAATTGAATCCATTATATTCTGAGTTGGGAGGGAGGCTGCTCTTCAGGAAGTATTTGTTCGTATGTTAATTTGCTGATTGTTATTATCTCATGTATAGCTGTTAGTGTGGATTATTCTAAATGGAATTATTGCTAGTTGGGTACTCTGTATTTTTACCTTATGACTTACTGTTGACCTGCTATGGTATTGTTTGGCATCTTTCGTGGATTAGTAATGAACCCAATGCCTGATATATTCACTGCTTCAGGCCAATCATCCTCTTTTTTTTTTTTTTTTAATATACTTCTGTGTGAAAGTTTCATAACTCTGGCTTAATTTCACTTTATGGTTTGTGGCTCACTATTGTTAAGTTTGATATATATTGTCAATTCAGACGAAACAGCTTAAGTTTTGGGGATCTATTGGTTAACTAACAAGGTATCAGTGCTCAAGTTTCTGGAGCTATGAGTGCACATGCAGTTCGCATGACTCCAGTTTTTACCTTTTTTTTGTCTTCATTTATGGACGGTCTTAAATTTCGTATCAACTTTGGTGCTGATATATGAGATCTACTAGGATATTGCCCAGATTTTTTTTCCAATTATTGTTTAATATTAAATGCTGCATTTCATGGAAATATTTCTTTTATCATCCAAATATGGGTCTGCGTGCTGCTTCATCTCCTAAGAAAAATCATATGAATGTAAATGCTGATCTATATCATTAACATGGAGCTGAAACTTCAATATACTCCATCTAAATCCAGATTTTTTCTTGACAACATGATGGTTTCATAGTTTTTAATTCTACTGGCAAGTGAACAAAGTTTTGTTGGTACATTTGAACCATCTTTTCTCACCCCCCCCCCCCCAAAAAAAAAAAAAAAAAAAAAAGTACTGGCATGATTAAGGTTGATCATGGCTTATCAGTTCAGAAATATTAATTGCCATTCTTATGTGTTAATTCTTGTATTTATTCAGGACTAACTAGTTTTTATCTCGACTAAGGAATTCAGCTACTGAAGATACCTCATGCCTTCCTGGGCATGAAAACTTGACTTGTTGATACTGGTTGGAAACATTAAAAAAAATAGGATGCCATTTGGGAACAAAGTCGTAACTTAATTTCAGAAGAGCAGTTATACTGGACATATTTATACTGACTTTTGATTTTCGCAATGCTTCATTTGTTTATTCTATTGCATAGTCTCCTGATCCTTCTTTAACTTTTGGGGTTGATGCAGTGGGTTAACACACTCCAACTACAAAGAGATGAATGCTTTGTATGAGAAGTACAAGGATAAAGGTTGGTTGCCAATTTGTGTTTCCTGTTCCATGAATTCAAATATCTTTTACATATTTTCAAATTATAGATGACTTGTTTGGTGATGTTTGATTTGGATTTATCTTCCCAGGTTTTGAGATACTGGCATTTCCATGCAACCAGTTTGCTGGTCAGGAACCTGGAAACAATGAAGAAATTAAGGAGGTTGCGTGCACAATGTTTAAAGCTGAGTTCCCCATTTTTGATAAGGTGGTTAAAACAGAAATCTTCAACCCAAAAATTTTCCTTGCGCTGTTTCATTCATGACTATAACTATTTGGTACTGGCTACATGAGTCGTTCACCTACCATTTCCTTTGACCCAATGCGGAAATCCTTCGTGCGTTGCCTATGTTTATCAAGATCTTTATTTTCCCATCTCATATTGGAAGTTTTGAAATTAGAGTTCTTTGATGTCATAATAACTTCTCAATAACTTGGAGTAGGTGAAGAGATACAGTAGTCCTTTACTGCTAGGAGCAAATAGGCCTCCCAACTTCAAAAATCTTATCTGTCAAATGGAGTTCTTTGAGGACTGAAATCTTATCATGCTAGGCTTGGATCAGCATTCAAATCAAGCTCCACATCTGGTCCATTTACTTGATATATGTTATATAAGTTAATTGGGATATGGTGCATGATATTTGTGGAGTAATTGAGTATTCCCTAATTGATTTTGATGAGCACAAAGTATTTGAGTATAACTTATGATGTACTAATGAATTCAATCTAGTGTTTCAGGCAAATATGTGTGAATTTCTATTTAAGTGCCTCAAGCTTTGGTTCAAGGTAATATGGCTAAGTATTGGACTCAATTTGAACAAAAGTCTGCATCACGAGTTGACTCCGGAACTTTGCGAGTCGACTCCGAGTGGTTTAAAGGTTCTGGCACAAGCTCGAGTCGACTCCGGGACTCTACGAGTTGACTTCGACTGAGAACAGACAGAAAGAAGAGTTTCAGACCCTGTCAGCGAGTCGACTCCAAAAGATTTCGAGTCGACGCCGATGCTTGGCGAGTCGACTCCAGATGGTTTCGAGTCGACATCAAAGGGTAACAGACAGAAAGACAGAACGATGGTTTTTTAGATCCTGTTACCGAGTCGACACCAAAAGGTTGCGAGTCGACTCCGATTCTTGGCGAGTCGACTCCCAGTATGTCCGAGTCGACTCCTAGAGGAAAGCAGTCTGAAAAGGCAGAAAATCAGTTTTCGGAGATCCTGTGAACGAGTCAACTCCAAGTGTTCCAGAGTCGACCCCCAAGTTAGTCGAGTCGACTCCAAGACAGAAATGTTCAAAAGACAGAGAATCGATTTTTCGGCCTCTGAGAGCGAGTCGTCTCACGAAGATATCGAGTCGCTTCCCAAGGCAACCGAGTCGACTCCAAGTAAACCCGAGTCGACTTGAGGAAGAAAAGCAGAAAGTTGAGTTTCTGAAATCCTGAGAACGAGCCGACCCCTAAGTGGCCGAGTCGTCTCGTAGTGTTGGCGAGTCGACTCCAGTTTAATATGAGTCGACCCCAGGACAAGGCGTGCATTTTAATTCAAATCTGGAACAGCGAACGAGTCGTCTCCAGTAAAGCACGAGTCGACTCCAGTAACAACCGAGTCGACTTCAGATCGCACGAGTCGACTCCGCTCCCAACGGATACATTGTCAGATTATGCAGACGGGTCAGAACGGCTCCAAATCAGTCTCTAACGGCTCTTTTTCGAAGAGAGGTGCTTAAATAGTAAGAGTAAACAGTAGTGGACAACAAGAGAGCTATTCCATCTGAGCATTAAAGCATTTCAACTACCAAGAGCTTCCGAAGAGTAAATACAAGCAAAAGAAGGAAGAGGTGCATTCAACTCAAACCAAAAAGTGATTCCCTCGCATTCAAGGCTCTACTACTGTTCTCCATTCTTCGGCACATTCAAGAGGAGACTCAAAAATCAAGAAGCCCCCCACTTTTACATCTAAAATCTGTTTGAGGGCTTCTAACTCTACTTTGTTTATATTGTCTCACACTTGCTTTTTTAGAAGCTTTTTTGTGAACTGTAAACTCTTATTTTGTATACTTGATTCAATCTGATTGAATCAAGGGTTGTAAGGTTTGTTGGTAAGCCAAAGACAAAACCAATGGTGTAAGGTTGTGGTTGGTTAACCGGAAAAAACCAACTGGGTTAGATTGTGAACCCGAAAAATAATCGAGTGGTTCTAGTCGGTGAGCCTGTCAAAACCGACCGAGTTCGTTGTTACCTCGTGAAAACAACAAGTTTGGTTGTGAGCTTGTAAAACAACCGGCTGTAATCCTAAGGATTATAGTGAACTTCCAAGTGCAGCTTGGGGAGTGGACGTGGGAGCAAGAGTTGGCTCCGAACCACTATAAATTTCTCTGTGTTTGTATTGCACCTTGTCTTTTTCACTCTCTATACTTATTGCATCTAGTGATCTAACTAATTCATTTGCGGTATATTTAGTTAATTACTAACCTGATTTTTAATTGGTCAATATTTAATTAAAACCCAATTCACCCTCCTTCTTGGGTTGTCTCCTTGGACAACAAGTGGTATCAGAGCAGGTGCTCTCATATCGATTGATGTTCCAATCCTTAAAAAGAGTAAAAGATTAAAATGACAACCCCTTTTGGATCTTCCCTTAGTGAGGGGCAATCCACCAATAGGCCTCCATTGTTCAATGGAGCTAACTA